>JBBPTT010000245.1:0-35100 GCA_038094175.1 Boletellus aff. lepidospora
GAGAGAAAAAGGACGGGTTCAAGATGGGCGCCTCCCGGCACCACGCCTAGGGCATCGGCCGCTTCTTGCAAGGCGGTTCGCTCGTTGGAGACCAGGGAGGGAGAATCCCCAGGCTGGTGAGCGTCCGTCGTCGAGATACCTTCACCCTCGTTGTGCGGGGGGAGCGGGTCGCTTTCATGCTCACGCTGTCATCAGCCCCAGGGACACTCGCACCGTACGCTCTCTGGCCGCACGCGGGGTTCCGACGTGCATCCGTGCGTTGGTGGTCTATGGCACGGCCCGAAAAAAAAAAAAAATCTCGCGTCGGGTTTGAGGAACGATCACCACACCTCTCGCGTGACGTCGATTCTCGAGACACGGACGAGGTGCGCCCCCAGCTTTTTCTCGCCCCCCTCCCGAAACACGGCCAGGTCGCATGACCCCCCCTCCCCTCCCCCCCCTCCCCTCTTTCCGTTTTCCCCAAAGCACGGCCGTGTTGAAATCTGTCCATGTCGGTAACTCGACACCATCCCCGCTGGATGCCGTCGGTGCCCCACGCCTCGTCGTCCCGTTCTCTCTCTCTCTCCCTGTTTACGTCTTGTAGAGGTGGA
Organism: Boletellus aff. lepidospora; assembly: GCA_038094175.1. Lineage (NCBI taxonomy): Eukaryota > Fungi > Basidiomycota > Agaricomycetes > Boletales > Boletaceae > Boletellus > Boletellus aff. lepidospora. The sequence continues at coordinate 591 of JBBPTT010000245.1, forward strand.
ACCGTCATCAACACCGCCCCCCTCACCCACTCAAAACGTGTCTCTCGATCGATCAGGCCCCCGGCGAGGCACTCACACGACCCCCCTTTCTCCCAGGACGACAACCACAACATGGAATAGATATCAGATCCTTGCTTTTTTTTCTCTTGTCATCATCATCGTGGTGTTTTGCACGATACCTACGATGAATGCAAAAAAAAAAAAAAAAGAAAGAAAGAAAGAAAAGAAAAGACGAGCCGAAAATTCGCCGCGCCGTTCCATAACATGCCTGTTTTTCTTCTTCTTCTCCTTTTTTCTTCACGCATAAGAGCATCGGGTCAAAAAGAAATAAAAACGAAAAAAAGACAATGGATGAAGCAGCAGAGAAAAGGGGGAGGGGGATGGAACAAAAGAGACGTCGAACAACACCCAACGTTTCGAGGGCGAAAAGAGGAGAATGGAGAACAAAGACGACTACAAAGTGCTTACACAGAAAGAGAGACAGGGCAGGGCATACAAGTCGACGGCGTGTGTGGTGAGAGAGAGGGAGGGAGCAAGAGCGAGCATAACGTTCAGATTACACATGGGAGCATACATCACGATTTGGAAAGAAAGAAAACCGACAAGTCTAACGGTGTGGACGATGGACAATGACAACAAAGAGACCGACCAGAATAACATGACGACAGCCAGAGAGGCAGAGGAGCAACATTCAGTCCCTCGTTTTTTCTTCGCAACAAGTTGAAACACACACCTCACAGCAAATAGGGCGGAGCCATGGGTAAACGCAGAAAAGACCACGGAGGGGACACTCAGTCGTCTGCACTGACACCGTCCGACAACGCAGACCGAACGTACTCGTGCGTCGCATTGGCCGTCCTCCGCTTGGCCAACGGCCGCGCCATCTCGTGCCGGCGAAACACCATCTGCGCCACGAGCTGCGACATGCTGCCAATGACCCCCCGACGACGCATGTGATTATTGCTGTTGCTATTTTGCGGGTCCAATTCGTCCAGACTCTGCTCCGCCTGGTCCTGGGTACACACCACTTCGTCCACCCTATCGCCCAGCTTGAGCCGGATGAGCGTCCCAACCTCCTTGCTTCGCTCTCGCTCTCGCTTGCGTATTTTCCGAGCCTCGGCCCGTGTGAACAGGTCGACATCCTCCGTGAGCGCTTCCACACGCCTGGCGGCACGCTCAGCGGCGATGGACCTCTTCCGCAGGTCGTACAGCTTGGCCAGCTCGGGATCCGTAATGTCCTCCAGCGAGAGGCGCAGGTCGAAATCCTCTGGAGACGGCGAGCGTGGCAACGGCACGTCGCGCGGATCGTCGATAAACAGGAGTGGTTCAGAGGGCGTCCATGGGCACAGGCGCGATGGGGGTGCGATCCGAGGTATCAGGTCGTCGTCCGTCTCCGCCCCGGGGAGCGACAGCAACTGTTGACTAGAACACGCCGTCGTCGCTGCCTGCTCGCTGGTCGACGGGCTCAACTCGGCATCCGCATCTGGTAGACGTGAAAAGGAGCGTCGGCTGGGAGAGGAGGGAATGATCTTGGGGAGCCCATCGTCCTCAAGATCCGGGAGATCTAATCTGGATATCAACGGAGAACTGGGAGGGGAAAGGTTGTCACAATCGATCAACGATGTCGACGGGGGGCTAGAGGTGAGCGTCGATGGCGAGCCAGGATCTGACTCGGCGGGCTGCTGACTCGATGCCCAGGGAATACTTATTGGTGCCAGCAAAGGGCGGGGCGCATCGATGTCAACGTCCACCCCGAGCAACGATCCGGGCTTGTGGAGAGACGAGATGGGTGAACGGTGACAGCAGTCGAGGGTGGGTGGCGCGGTACCATCGTCACAAGTCGAAAAGAGCGCATCCAAGTGCTCCGACTCCAGAAAGTCCTGGTGTGACGCTATCGAGAGCGCCCGGGCACACGACGGGTCCCAACTCGGGGAGAGGGGGGAGAGGGGAAGGTCGAATCGCACGGAGTGAGGGGACGGGGAGGGCGACGAATCGGTGTAGGACTCATCGCTGTCGTACTCTTCCTCGACGTCCTCGACGTCCTGGTCATCGTCCTGACAATCGGAGTCCGCGTCGACGTCAGCATCGGGCAAGCTGAGCGTCGTGTGGGGCATGGTCGGTGGCGGTGTGAGCGGCTTTTGGGAAGCCAGGTCCCGCCGACGCATGACCGGTGGCGAGTCGAGGACGCCGGCGAGATGGGTGGAGTAGCGTGGTGCGAACACGCCGCCTTCGTCGTCTGGGAGAGGAATGGTGGATTTCGACGGGGACGAGGACGGGGGAGGGGAGAGGTATACTGGGTCAGAATCGGCGTACAGCAAAGGTGTGTGCCCACCCTGGGGGGCGTGGTTGCGGGCAAAGCTGATATGGGCGCAATCTGGCTCTGAACACGGTGCGATAAAGGGAGGATCGGATGAATCGCAGGCGGTGTGCCACGAGCGAACGAACGGAGCGCGAGCCAGCAGCGCCGACGGGCGCGAGAGAGGCAACCAGGCGCCGTTTCGAGCAGGGAGCGGGGACGAGAGGGTATCTGTAGAGAAGGTTTCCATGGTATACGATTGTTCGACCGATATGCAAGACCTGGACCAAAAAAAACGCACGAAAAGAGGGTGAGTGTGATTGGGCGACGAAGACGGGGTCGAGATACGTACACTCATCAACAACGAACAGACATGGCACGGTGGTGGGACGAGGAGGAGAGAAAAAGGACGGTTGGGACGCTCGAGGGGGGGGACGTTGCGGCCTCGTGTTGTTCGGTGGCTGAGCAAAAACGTGTCGGTGATTGGCCGGCGTGTTCGACTAGGCTACTACTAGGGCTACGACAGGCTCGAGCTGGTCGCGGTGCGCCTCGCCGCGTGGTCCAACAGCGTCTCCTCGCCCTCCGTCACATGCGGACGCAGCTCGTGCTCGCTCGCCCCCCGCCTGCTCACCGCGTACGCCCTGCATGCGTCCGTGCTCGCCTTGAGCTCGGGGTCGTCGTGCGCCAGCGCTACCACCGCCACGCCCGGGAAGTTCATCTCCAGGATCGCCTTCACCCTGGGCAACAGGCCTGGGTCAGGCGAGTACGTCCCAGAGTTGTTGTCCACCACCATCTCCCACTCCACCTCCCCGTCCTCCGTCGCGTCGTCAAAACGTGCCCACCCCCCGCCAGCCGGTCGCAAATGAAATTCGCCGCTGTACCGTACCGCTTTCGCACAGTTGCTGTGCAGCGCGTGTTTGGACGCAAAGTCGACAAAGAACGCCGCGCCCGTCTCTGAGAACCGAAGCGTGTCGTCGTTTGTCGCGACGACGTACGTGTACACCGCAGGCTTGATCCGGTGCGTGCACGCGCCGTCCGTCGCCCCACCCACGGCCGGGCGACGCACCTCGCCACCGCGAAAGAGGGCGAACACGTCCTCGGGTGATGCGATCACGCCAAACGCGTTCGATACCGATCTCGCGTACAACAAGCGGTGGCCAGCCTGGATGCCAGAGCGGACCGCGATGGACGTCGGACCCTGAAAGATGGCCTGCGCAGCTCTGTAGTTGCGGTTCCAGTGCTGCTCCTCATCCCCGAACACCTGTGCGACGCCCTTGATGTAGACCTTCCACGTCGAGTAGAGCCGCGTGTCCCGCAGCTTCGTCAGCGCGCCCACCGTGGGCGAGCTGTGGCGCGAGTAATGGACGGGCCCGTCAAACAAGTACGGCAGCAGCGCCGGGTCGTCATGTGACGGAGAAGACTCGATCTGCGAAGCACAACCTCGTCAGCGCCCGCCCAGGAAAAAAAAAAAAAAAAGGTATCCAGGTTACCTTGAGCCAGAACGTGCCCCTGTTGTGTATATGCAAGGAGGAACGAATCTCTGCTGCCTTGGCCCCCGGGTATATCGTCGTCTCAAACTTCCCGATGGAATTGTCCGAGATCGTCGTGTGGTCCTTGTCCCGCACGACGACGGACAGCATGGCGGTCGTCGGCACGTTCTTGACTTGCCACACTTCGTTCCACACCGGGTCCAACGTGTTCGACTGAACAGACGATCTAGAGTGCATCGTTGAGATTCAGAAACGACCGAGATAAAGGCAAGAGACGCGTGCATGTACGATAGCTTGTGATCCAAATTCGCCTGGAAATACGGGTCTGTCGTCCCTATCACCTCCATCCTGGGCAGCTGCGACGCACCAATGAACTAGTCCAACGCCTGCTGAGAACGAGCGCGCACAGGAAGCGAGGGCCCACGTACCTGGATGGTCACATCGACGTACTTGGTCGGTACGCCGAGCTGCTCGTTGATCGCCTGGATGGACTCGGCCGTTGTGGGGGCGTGCGTGCTCGGGTGGAGACGGTCTGCAAGGTTCGACATGCTCAGAATCGGGTTTACTATGGGCGAAGCGAGCGCAGCGACAATTCGTGCGCCCCGGCACCCTCGTCCCCCTTGCAGCGCCATGGGGGCGAGTACGACACTGACATGCTTAACTAAGCAGCATAGGACGGTGACTCGAATACTCCTGCAATACCGCCAAAAGTAGTATTCGTCCTAGGTTGTGATCTACACATGTGCGTCTAAACTTGTAGGAGCGCATCCGTTCTAGGTAAGGAATGCCCTCTCAATTCCGCCCGGGAGCTTGCGCATCGAAATCGGGGTATCCAACATCAGCGTACGCGCGCATCTGCTTGCCGTATCGTATCGTCAACCAGACCAACCTGTTGGCCACGTCACGTCAGCGCCCACGTTCGGAGACGACATACGCTTGACACGTACGCATATCCAAACAAGGTCAAGATGCCCGCAATACTGTCGGTCGCGGCGACACCGATCGTTTCGACAGCGGGAATACACAATGCCGACAGCGGTGCAAGCAGCAGCGACCGGAGCGCCCTGGCGTACGTGTGAGCACGCCACCGACGAAAAGAGTGCACAGGAGACGTACGTTAACGCGGCCATCGCTTCGGCACTCCGAGAAGGGACGACATCGACGATGTATGCCCCAATTGGTGCCATGACCATATCGACCTGTTGTACGGATAGGCACGTCAGCCCCGGGGACATCCGAGAGGTGACTTACCCCGACGCCGTTACAAAAGAGGCAGGTGAGACTGATCACCAGCCCGACCGTCCCATCGACATACGCCGTCGTGAAGCCAGCGAGGGTGACGGAGAAAGGTATGAGCACCAGTCCTCCAATCCAAACTGCGCGAAGCCGGTCCTCTGGGACCCATACTCCCTTGCGCTCTTCCTTTGCCCGCCGCACAACCAGGTCAGAGACCCAGCCGGCAACCGGGGCCCCGACTGGGCATGTAAGCCGAATCGCGCATCGAATCGAACCACAAGGGACGCACGAAAGTTGCCCATGCCACTGGGAAGGAAAAGAATGCCGATCAGACCCTCGCCCTTGACACCATATTTGGCCGCCTTGCGAGCCCGTCAGCGTGTGGGTGCGGCGCCGTTTGGCTACGTACGATGGTGTATGCGATGGGTATCAACAGTGCTGTCGACCCGAGGGTAAGCAACGGTCATTTGAATGGCCATGCAAGAGACGCACTAAAGTCTGACGCGAGCGCAAACGTGTTCGCCAGCGACTACCCGAGACTGGTCAGATCATGGCGAGTGCGCGACTGAGTACGCACGACGGCGACGATGTTGGGACTCCGTAGAAAGGTCAGGCAGCGGAACGGGTTGATCCAGACGAGCAGCTTTCTCGGACCCTGGGCTTTGTCGACGCCGCGGGTGCCCGGATGAGCGGTCTCGGGAAAGAAGAAGAAGAGCAACAACCACATCATGATGCTCCATACGCCGAGCGATGCTTGAAAGCCGCGCCAGGACCAGTACTCGGCCAAGATACCTAGGCGGGGTGAACGACGTATATCATGCGGGAGAGCACGAGAGTTACCTCCGAGCGGGGGCGCAATGGCGAGACCGATCAGGATGGCCTAGGCCGTACAGCCCGGGTGAGCCGAGGGATCGACAGGGCACGAGCGAGAGGGGACTCACACCAAAGAACGTGCCCATGGCGGTGCCACGCTCCTCGACTCTGTAAATGTCGCCGATGGTGGCGGCACCGATGGCAAAGCTGCCCGAGCTGCCAAATGTCTGTACGAAGCGCCAAAAGAGCAGGGTGGGCAGATCAGTCGACGCTGCGACGGCGAAGCTGCCGAGAACGGCGAAAGGGAGGCCGCAGAGGTATATCACCCGCCGGCCATCTGACGAGCAGGCGGATGAGCGAACGAGGATGGGGACGCAGGACGAGCGGGGACTCACAGAACGAGCAATATGAGGACCAGAACATGACGCCGATCGAGCTGGCAAACACGGACAAGCTCACGCCAAGACTGCGGAGACGGCAGGGTGACGAAGATCTCAAATTGGGTGTCATATGACATACCTCACGGCGGCGGGGGACGCATGGAGGTCCCTCGAGATCTGCGGCACGGACGGGACAAAGCTGGCACCGGCGAGCACTGGCAGACAACAGGACATGGGGTGAACAGAGGCCAGACGGGCAATTATAACGCAGGACGCACGGGGCACGAGACCGGAGAGGGAGACGATGGCGAGGATGGCGCGCCTGTGTGCACGGGTGAAGCGGTCGTAGATGTCGACGCCGCCGTCGTCGGGGGGGACGGGGAGGAGCAGCGGGCTCTCTTCTGTCGCCATCGTGCGGGCGGGCGAGTCGTTCAAGAGGGGCGCGGCTGAGTCATGAAACGCAAATGTCAAAAACACTCGGCCCCGGCGAGTCTGGATGTGTCACATGACGCGGCTCAGGGACGGCATCTGTCCAAATTCGGCGGATCGACGCGCCGGATATCACGCGCCAATCAGAGATAGGGTGCACGGTACACGGACGCGCTCAGTAGTACTCTGCGAACGAGAACGGCGAGAACAGGTCGTAGTTGTACAGCCCGATCGCAAACCCCTCCTGCGCAGCGTCATCGTAGCCCAGGGCGTCCGCGTGCATGCTGCTTCCCGACGCACCGCCAGGCGCATACAGCTCCACGGGCGACGCCATCGTCGTCTCGGGCAGCGGGCAGGACAGCAGCGCGTCATTGTAGTCCACGTTCAGCGGCAATCGCGTCTGGTGTCTCAGCTCTGAGTAGACCGACACGCAGCAGCGGCAGCAGCAACTCACCTCTGCCCGCGAGCCAACGGAACACGACGATGATTCGGCCAACGGCCCCATCGCGGCCACCCGTGGCACGAGCGCAGACACCTCGGCGTGTTCGTCAGGCGGACTCGACCGCGCCTTCTCGGGGGCCGGAGCCAGCACAGATGGCAGGTGTCTCGACGGCGCACGGGGTGGCTCCACGGAGGGTATCCGCGCACCTTTGGCGCATTCCCGGGGCGGCCGCCTCGCCCCCGACACCTGCCGCTTCATGGGTCGAAAGCGATAGTGCGGGTACAGGCGCGCGTGCTCCTCTCTCTCCTTGTCTGCCAGCACCTTGTACCGCTCCCGCTCAGACGCGGGCAGCTGCTTCCACGCATCCGCGGCCCGTTTCGAGAGCGTCTTCACCGTCAGGTTCGACGACTCGTCGTCGCTCGCTGCGTCCTGGGACCCCTGCGAGTGCTCGCGCGAGTACTCGCACCGGAAAATGATGAATGCGTTGCGCGGACGCGGAATCCAGCTCGGATCCCGATTCCGATTGCGCTGCGCTCGACGATCGGAAGAGGGTGCGATGAGTGAACTGGAGGTCCCTGCTATCGGGCCTGCGGGGGGACATGTCTTGGGTATGGTATCGAGAGGCGGACAGTCAGGGCTGAGAAATGAATTCGGCATCGAGAGTGGTTTGATGCCCAGGAAGCGCATTTCCGGAGAGATGTTCACGTCTTCGTCATCGTCGCCGATGGGAGACCATCCATGGATGACGGACAGCATGGTCGAGAGATGAGGTGCAAGCGTCGGAGAGGGGGTGTCCCGCTACGTTTATCAACCCGGGTGTCCACCCCGCGCATATAACTCTGAAAGTGTAAACGGATAGATGGACGGAGCCTTTCTAGGAATCCACGGAAAATCAAACCTCGATCATGTAATTAAACCGGTATCTAGCAACTATGGGGTAGCCGCCCTTTTGTTGGCGTCCCAAACCAGCACGCTCAGCGCAAACATGGACAGGAGAGAGGAGCCGTGTGTCGCCAGCTTCATAGGGTCCGCACGTCAAGCACCAAGAATGATCCGGGCCCAGAGACGAGGTCCATAGGGGAGGGCACATCGCCGGCGCACTCCGGCGGCAGGCCAGACCAGCAAAAAGGCTGCAGCGCGGTGAATGGAGGTTAAGACATTCATATATCGGTTCTCAATCACCTGCACCGCGCACCCGGGGGTTAATGAAGCAATTGCAATGTCTTGGACGCGGGCGCTCTTGTTCTCTGCCGCATGCCGCCGGAGACGACATTGCGGCCAGATAAACGACGCGGTGCCCCACCCACCGTTGCGCGAGTCCCATTGTTGGACCGTAATGAGTGTCTGTGTTCTGGAGCTGCACGAACAATGAGCGCATTCTCAGCCCAGGGCCATTGTCTTGCCTCGGCAGCGATCTGCACCGACGTCGCCCATTACTGCCGCCGAGTCTGCCTTGACATGACGGCGTCTGGCTGCTGTCCCGCGACTGGATCCGCTTTTGAAACCGGGCGTCTATGCACTGACCTTGCCTGCCGCGATGCATCCACATCACGACCACCCGCCCGAGCCACCGGGTGGAGCCTACGAATCAGCGAACCGCCACTACTTTGACACCGCAGCGCACCAGTATGACACCCCCGACGCCCACCGCCGCACGGACAAGATCGGACGAGCCATCGTCGACACCGGCCTGCTCAAGCAGGGCGTCACGACCGTCATGGACTTTGCCTGTGGCACCGGTGCGTGTCCTCCCCGCTCGTCCGTAGCAGGGACCCGAGACCTTCCAACCTGGCAGGTCTCCTCTCCCGCGTGTTGGCAGCGCAGGACCCCAAGTCGATCGTCGGCGTCGACATCAGCCAGGGCATGGTCGACCAGTACAACAAGGTCGTCTCCGACCACGGCATTTCCCCCGACGAAATGAGGGCCGTCTGTGTCCCCCCACACGAACACTTGCAAGGCTTGACGTTTGACCTCATCGTCGTGCGCAGTCCTCTCCACGTACGTGCGGGGAGCAGCTGACCGACGCCCGTCGCCCGTGCAGTGCGCGTCGGCATACCATCATTTCCCTTCCATCGACGACGTGACGACGCGCCTCGTCACCACGTATCTGAAACCGGGGGGGTCCTTGCTCGTCTCAGATCTTGTGCGCGGAGAGTCGGCGCACGCGATATTTCCAGAGAGCGTCCACCACATCGTCGCACACAAGGGTGGGTTTACGGAGGAGGACATCCGCACCACGTTCGAGCGGGCGGGTCTGAGGAACATCACTTTCGAGGTCATCGCACAGGGAAAACACGGCGGGCACCCCGCCGAGCTCTTCCTCGCCAGGGGCGACAAGTAGACGTAGCGTCCAGCATTGTCCCAGTCAGTATCGTAGAGATATTCAGTCACGTCAACACCAACGTGCCCCCGAAGCGCTTTCGCGCGGCCACCCCGACCCTCTCCTGCACTTCCCGAAAAGCCTTCCACCAGGCCTTGCCCGCCATTTCCGACGTCACCCCCTCCGTCGTTCCGCGCGCCTCTGATCCGTCTTCCTCGTGCGCCCCCCACCGTCGACGCAACAGGACGAGCCACCATCGCATCACAGCGATCGTCTTCTCCATCCCCACGTCGGAGTACTCCACGCTCTGCACGAGAAACTTGCAGAAAAAATCAACGTCCTTTTGGTTTGGTGCACGTCCCTCGAAGCGCTCGACCCACGCCTCGATCACCTGCTGCACGTCGTCCGTCTCCGTGAACGACAGCTTCTCGCCTTTGCGCTTGCCCTGCTGCTTGAGCGTCGGCGGCCGGGGCCGGTGCGCTCTCGGCGGTGAACTCTCCTTGACATGATGACGACCGGCAGACTTGTCGCGCGCCAGCGCTCGCGTCGTGTCCTTGATCACGAGCCGCCGCCGTTCGCTCGAGACGCCGCCAACGCTACCGTCGCCTCCGCCGCCCTGGTTAGCGTGCCGAGCCATGATCAGCTGTTCCCGCTGCATATCGACAGGCAGCGCGGAAAACACGTCCGGATCGATGCCCAATGCGCGCAGTTCGCCGTCGGACGCCCGCACTGCGGATGCGCCCGTCGGCGTGTCGCGTGTCGCAAAGAGCGCACTCTTCCTTGGCGAGAGGCTGCTCCGCGATTTCGGCGCGAGTTGTCGCGTGATACGTTTCACGCTCGCGGACTTGACGGTTGCTTTGGACGACGGCGCTGAACGCTCGGCGACCGTGGGCGAGCGCGACCGACGTCGATATGCGTCTTCCAGTTCCCTCCGGATGTCTTCTGGCAGTGCTTCCACGACGTCCATATCGAGCTGTGACAAGGACGGCAGACCAACTTGATCGTCCCGTTTTTCCATAGATCCATCATCGACCGCCATAGGTTCGCCCTGCGAAGACGGCGGCTGGACGACCACCTCGGGCTGTCGCGGCGCCGGACCTTCCTCCAGCGGCCCTCTGTCTGCAGACCGAAAGGGCAACTTGGCCTGTCCGACCTCTCTGCTCCGGCTGTCTTCCAACTTTTGAATGTGAATGCCTATCCCCCGAAGTTCGGCAGGATCGAAATTCCAAGACGTGAGCAGCCGCCACGCGTGGTCTCCGATGTCCTTGCTGTCCCTCGTCGCCTGCCCTTGTGCGTCCGCAAGCGCCGTCTGCTTGCTAAACGATTCGCACAACCCATGCCCCATGAACTAGAGACGCTCTGAGACTCGTCTCGTCGAGCGATGGACCTGACCGCACCTTGGGAGCCTCCTTGGGAGCACTCGGATCGCGTTTCAAAACCTTGAGCGACAGCAAGCGGCCACGCATGGAAATGCTATCCAGGCGTCTAGTCACCTCCTCCGCCATGCGATATACAAACTCCTTTGCTTGTTCGTTGCTTTCGAATCGGATGCCATACTAGACACTCTCAGGATGGGTACATGCGACCAAAGAACAGACGCACGTTGATATCGCAAGAGACCGACTTACGGGGCTTGTCCGATTGGAGTTGCCGGTCGTCCACGCCGCGGAGGACCTTGTAGAGCGTCTCTCCCGTGCTCTTGCCCAGCGCGTCACAGAGCTGAACCTTGCTCCGTGTCATCAGCTCGCCCAGGTTCATCGCCCCGAGTTTCTCCCTCGCTTTCTGGCGCGTGGAATGGCCGAAACCGTGCAGGTCACCGATGTCGAGTGGCTCAAGCACGCTTGGCACGTCTTCCTTCTTCAGATGGAAGAGCCCGGCAGGCTTTGCCCGGCGCGTGGCAAGCCGGGCGAGCTGGATGTTCTCCGCGATACCGATGCTGACTGTTTAGTCACAGTAAACGGAGGACCGCCACAGCGCACAACGGGACACATACCTTCACATCCGGTGGCCTGTTTCACTTGGGCTCTGATGGTCTGCGCCAGCGTGACTGCGAAATTTGTGGCAGAGAACCGGTCGGCCGACCTTAGACGAGCAACGGCAGAAGTCACATCTATGAGCGCTTCATCAACAGACACGGCCTCGAGGTCGTCCGCGTGTCCCATCAGGATGGTATAGAATTGGAGCGACAAGGACTTGTATCTAGAGATTTCGAATCGAATAAGACACCTGTCTCGTGCCCCAGCTCGGTCGACTCACCGCTCAAATTCGTAAGGAATAGTGACTACTTCGGGACACAGCCCGCGAGCCTGTCGCAAGCTGCAGCGCGCTGTCAGACCATGCGTATCTGCAACGAGAAAACTCACCTCATGCCATTTTTGATGCCAAACGCCCTCGCCTCATAGCTCGCACTAGCGATCTCGCTCGTGCTAGAAGCACCGCCCTGATCGCCCTGAGAGTGACAAACGACGACAGGCTTCCCTCGGAGTTGTGGTCGACTTACAAGACCGGCAGAGACGAAGAAGCAGTCAAAGTCGCAGTGCATGATAACTCTTTCCACGTCCTCTGCCTTTTGCTTTCCCTTGGCTCGGGATGGAGACCGAAGTATAAACTCGGCCCCTCTCATGCTGAACTTGTCCCCAGAACTCGTTCGTGCGCCGGACACGGCAACCCCGTCACCGTCGGGCAGTGCCTCGAACGCACCGTTCTCTGCGCGTTCCTGCGCCTCTGCAACGAGACCTTTGAGCTCCGCCTTCCACGTCGATAAATGGTGCAGGCGCGAGTTCTTGTAGAAGCCCTCGATAAAGTCGGGCGCGATGGACGTGTGTGCTGCTCGCCATTCCGGATTGGCCATCACACGCTCAGCCATCTCATTCGATCGGTGTGCGGCGTACCCGGGGACGCGCGCAGCGTCCTCCTTGCTTCTCGGGTCTGAAATGTGGAGCGGACGTGGCGCCCTTTCAGACCCAGAAGGTTCTGGCTCTGGTGTAGCCTGCTTGCTCGGGCCCGCCTCTTTGGGATGTTTGGCCTGTGGCGAGGACGAGGACGATGCTGACTGTGCGGACGATAGCTGTAACGTCGCCTGCTGAACCGGTGCGCCTTGAGATCGCTCCGACCTATCTCCCGGACGAAAGACGTAGTTCGTCCACGGAAGAAGCGTTCCCGCAGCGACACTGTCCAGCAGCCATTCGGGCCGGACCACCTTCATATGCTTGAACTCCTTGACCTTGGCCGCAGTCAGCGAGCACGTCACGACGTGGGTCCTATGGCACAAGGTCACGCGCGTCTCAGACCCACCACACGGCGCCGCACACGTACACGATCGATTTCCGGTCGAGATAGGGTCGGAAGACACCCCCGTGCTGGACGAGGAGTCGCCGGATATCCTGCACGGACGGCTGCGTCCAGCCGTTCACCTAGAACGATCGCGCGACGCGCGCTCGCTTTCGTTTCCCAAGCACGCAGAGCAGAACGTGGAAGAACGCACATGTACGGAGATGCCTCTAAAGATGTCGCTCTCTCGCTCGCCGCCCGCGCCCGTGTCCTGGATCTGCAGCTTGGCACGCTTTCGCCGCATATACTCCTCAAAGTGACCGAACCGAGATGCCCCGTATATGGCGTCGTCCGTCTCTGGAACGTACTGTGCCTTCCGCTTCGTGCCTGCCGCGTCGAGGTGGTTGCCATCGCGCTCCAGGGCGGTCTGGGCGGCGGCCTCATCAGCGCCATCTATTGGCATGGCATCCGAGTGATATATGTCCATGACGTCCGTCCGGGTCATGAAAGAGGCTGAGACAGACAGACAGTCCACTCAGTGGCGCCTCCTGACCAGATCGAGATTGTCAATAGATACAAACAAATATTCCACGTGACATGCCCTCCTCAGAGACACTGCACGACGATCGAGACGTCGTCCAGCCATGGCACGTCCAAGTCCAGCGTCAGCGCCTTGGACACGCTCACTGCATCCCCTCCAAGCCCCTGCCAGAGCAACTCCAGAGCCATGTTACTCGTCTCACGCGACTCTGACCGCGATTCCAACGACTGCAACCACCGCTCGATCACGCTCCGCTGTGCTCGTCCGCACACGTCCGTAAACCCGTCGGAAGACAGCACGAGGTACTTTCGCAGACGCTTTTGCGACGCATCGAGCCGATAATGCGTGACCTCGGGCATCGAAGATATGTATGGCGGCGTGTGATTCCTGACGAGGAGCTCTTCCCACAGGGACATGTCGTGGCCCCCGGGGAAAAGGTTGTACAGGATGCGTCTCGTGAACTCGGGCGGTTGCTTGAAGGGCGTGTCGCCGATGCCTGCAGAGTCCAATCAGACACGTAGCCGTGCAGAGACAGGCCGGGGGAAACCGGAACCTGTCACGTTTGAACCCCACTCACATCGAAACGGGGCAATGGCGCCGAGAACACGGCTGTCGACGACACACTCTGGCTCTCCCGGATGCTCCCTCCTCACGCGCTGGACCTCGCTCTTGTTCGTACCATTGTGACTCGTAGTCAAAACCTCAAAGTTCCACGTCCGACTCTCCGTCTCCGATACCATCACTGGTCCCGAAAGAGGTCCATCAGCGATCAGAGAGCGAGAGCGAGAGATCTTGTGCACCACACCTCCTTGGCAATCGCCCAAATTGGCCAACCACAAGTTTTCATGCTCAGGGTCGACAAGCGCAACAAGCGCCGTGGTACCGTACATGCACAAGCGCGCCTTCTTGAAGCTGTGCCCGCCCGTCGCATGGTCGTTGAGGATGGTGTATATCTCCTCGTCCGGCATGTCCCTCGCCGACGCCAATCCTCGCGGAAACAGTTCCAGAACGTCGTTGGCGATGGCGTCATCGAACGCCCGGATCGCACTGCTGAACACGTCTGCGATCAGGGGCGGTGGAATGATGTGCCCACGGTGTTTCGCCGCAAGCTTCTCGAGGAATTCCCGCACGATGATGGGCATGTGATACGCCGCATGCTGCACCGTCGCATCACCGAGATGGCCTGCCGAAACCGAAAGCAAAAAAAAACGAAACGACAACCACGGTCAGGCCCACCCGTCCGAGAAGACGAAAACGAGGCGAAAACACGTCACGATCGCCCACTCGCCATCGAACACGGCCGTAAACATCCACGTTCGCCCGCCGACATTGAGCTGTTGCATCGCGTACCGGTCTTGGCTCCCCGCACCGGGGAACGGCTGGAAGTTGACCGCGTGTGTGCGCCACCGTCCGCGGGCGCCGTAGGTCATGTCCTGGGGTTCGGAGGTCTCGGCGAGCCTTGCCCAGGCCTCGGACGTTTCAAGACGGGTGAAGGCGCGCGGCCAGGGGCCGTCTTCGGGGCCGCAGATGGACCCGGGGATGTCGTCATACCACACCTGCGAGGACGTGGACTGGGCGTGTCTGCCCAGCACGGAGCCGATGGACATGATCATCGCGTCGCAGGGAAAGAGATGGGGGAGGGGGAAGTGCGAATGGGAGGTGCGAACAGCCCCAGAGTTTGCCGTCCTGGATATACTTAAAACAGGCGACGCTTGGCCATTGCAGGTGGGCGAGTGGGGCGCTGCTTTTATTGGCAGGGTGCAGGCATGTCCGGATTTGTTGTTCATTTGTGTCCCGGGGACCCGCGCGCAGACCACGTGGGCTGTTCCACTCGGTTCGCTTGCGACATGAATGCCGAGTCGACCGCCACCGACTGCCACACGCGGTCATGTCCAGGCACGCCAAGTTACATGAACGCCCATGCTACATTAACTACCGAAATACATTATATGATGCAATGCGACTAATGGAGCAAGCGAATACAAGGGGGCTCAAAGGGAGCGAAAAGGCATCCATGCTGGTATCAACTCTAATTCGTGGCAAGCGTCCGTGTGGGGAAGAGTCCATTAAAGCACTTCAAAACATCAGTGCAGTCGTGTTTCACTGACGGAACGGGTTGCGTGATCCGCCCGTGTTGGTAGCCGTGCATGGTCCGTCAGCGCTCGCCTGGGGTGCCTCTCGAATGGAGGCGGCGTACGCCTCGGCGTCCGTTGGCAGCTCGGGCGGAGAGCGTTCCCGTCTTGCCAAGCTGGGCTTCTTGTACACAGAGCCAACGGTGGTCGACGAGAACCGTGAGGTGAGCGGATTCGTCTTCACCGGCTGTCGTGGCTCAGGTCCATGCTGTGGTAGCCCGGTTACCTCGGAGTATATAGAGCGCCCAAACATCCGGTGAGAACGGACTGATTCGTAGTCGTGCTGCACAGGCTCGCGCGGGGAACCTGGGGCCGATAGTCCGTACTCCTCAATCAATTTCTCCAAATTCCGGTTGTGTCGCGCCTCCTCCGCAGCACGCATTTTCCACAACGCGATCTCCTCGGCATCCGGTGGGGGTTGGTTTGGCGAGCGTCCGAACAACCTTTCGCCAAAACGTGCCAAACGCAACCTCCAGTTGGACTTGTGGTCTAGTGCTTTGGCAGACGCAAATGCAGCCGTCTCCTTTGCGCGTTGTTTCCGGGCACGACGACGCCAGAGGTACAAGAACGCAACGAAAATAAACGCACAGCCAAGCGCCATGAGGAGGATTTCCCACCACGACAACGATCGTCTCGCCGTGCTTGTGGGTGTCGAGAGACCCGGGACGGATGGAAGAGGTGAGGACCCAGAAGTGGGGACGAGAACAAGTTCCGAGAGACATGCACCCAGACCCGAGGCGACACTGGTTCCACTACTGCAGTTAGCGGCGACACAGGTCCCACCGCGGAGGACTTGACTGGAGCTGGAGCAGGCGAGACAATTATTCGGGCCCGAGCCCGAACAACTCGCGCAACTCCCATCACACGATTGGCATGTGGACGACGTCGTGTCAAAGTACTGGTTCTGGCTGCAAGTCGCTAGGCAACGACCGTTCGTGAGGACCGGACGATTCTTGTTGCAGCTCGTGCACTGATTAAAAGATCCGCCTGAACATGTTGCACAATCGGGATGGCAAGTGATACAAGCGCCAGATGAACTGAACGTGTTCGACGGACATGAACCGACGCAGGAACCGCCAGAAGCGAGCTGACCATTATTGCAAGTCAGGCAGTAACCAGCACTTCCAGCGCAGCTACCACATGATGAGGAGCACGCTGCGTCATAGGTAAGCAAAGATGGAGGGAAAGCACGATCACACGGTACACACCAGTACAGGTAAGGTTGTCCGTGGGGGATAGAAAGGTACCCGAAGGGCAACTCTCCACACAAGCTCCTTGGGAAAGGACATAACCGGGCAAGCAACCAGTGCACTGAGCCTGGCTGATTATGGATGCGACACTAAAGTTGGGGATTTGGCAAGAAGTACATTTGGGACCACAGCCTGCGACAGTCAGCTCAGCGACACCAGAGGACAAAAGAAGCAAAGCACTCACTGTCACACTCGTTTTTAACGTTGTTAGCAATAAGAGATGAACCCTCGCAGACACCATCGCTGTTCGTCTGCACACAAGAACCATTGAACAGGTACGTGCCAGAGGCACAGAGAACACAGTCGCCCGACGTAGGTCCTGTACACGACTGACACTGGGGAGCGCATGTTTGGCAAGACGACCCGGTGCTGTAAGCGGCCGAGGGGCAGGCATTCCCACTGGAAGTCTTTTGTTGAACGGCGTCACAACGCGTACGGTCATTGGCATCTTGAGTATAACCAGACTGGCAACTTATGCAGTCACCAGATCCATCTGCACATTCGGCGCAACCAGGCGAACAGACTGTAGCGGGGTCGAAAATGCAAATCAAAGAATACTGCAAATTTACTCACCTCCGCAGTTTCCGTTGGAATCGAGGAAGAAGCCAGAGGCACACGTAGCACATTGGGTACCATTTGATGCAGAAGTCCAACCTGGGAGGCAAGCGCATTGACCATTGGTACCACACTGCCCATTGATGCAGTTGCAACTCGAAGGAAGACTGTTCACCGTCGAAGCAAGACAGTGACCAGTGCCGGTTATACCATCATTGCAAGAGGTACAACCTGAAGGACAGGCCTCGCACGTCGGGCCAAAATGTCCAGGAGCACATGACTCGCAGGAGCTTCCACTGAACCCGGGCGGGCAAACGCAAGTGCCCGAAGTAGAGCAAACCCCATTCCCAGAGCAAGGTGGAGAGCACGCGGAAGATTGCAAGCCCAGAAGGGAGAGAGAACCAGAAGCCGTCTGAGGGAGTTGGCTGACATCAGGGATCGAATTCCAGAGGATGACTCGACTGTTGCTGCCTGCGGAAACCTCTGCCCAGACGTTACCAGAGAGTGCCAATGAGGATGCGCTTAATGTAGATGCGTTTGTAATCGGAGAAGACGGTAGACCGGTATAGGAACCCTGGCCAGAGTAGAACGACTGGGGATAGACGGCAATACCTGGCTGAAGTGCCACTGTGAGCGGTAGTGCAACGGATGATGTGGAAGTCGAGTTGGCGAATCCAGCTGATGGGGACAGTGATGTTGAAGAAGAAGTTAAAAGGTCATGAAGAAGCTGTGGGCTCGACGAAGAAGTGTATTGTCCGGGGAGCAGAAGTACGGAAGTCGACGCTCCCGACGCTGACAAGGTAGTGCCGACTAGAAACGGAAACTAAACAACGGGCATTCTGCTGTACAATAGCAGCTTACTAGTCGTGTTTGAATAACCCTGAAGGCATTGACCAGCAACGCAGAGGACAGAAGCAGATTGCGCAACTCGGGAGAGCCTTAGTCGACGGGCGCCAGACTAGACAGTGAATGACCGCTCACCTGCAGAGGCGCCAAAGGCCAGAGAAACGACAAGAACGCTCGACAACATGTCGAGACAACGAAAGAGTGTAATGAACGTGCAAAAGAAAGGGGAGGAAAGAGCGACGCACTCCGCTGTGAGTTCCCGTGGACATGCCGTCCTTTTGTGCGCAGAGAACAAAGGAACCGGTTGCGGCACAAAGAACAATAGCACGGTCGGCTACTACTAATCGACGCATCGCAACCAATTCGGGTCAGCTCGTATAGAGTGGCTGTGCAGTCCTTCATTACATTTGTGTTGCTACCGTACACGCGTACCGACTCGACATACAGCTAGCAGTCCGTCCATCCATAGTCCGTCTCCATCTACCGCATAGCACATAGCACATAGAACCCTGCAAAGATGGTCAGCATGCAGTCCAATAGACTCGAGGATAGTGAATCAGTAGAAGAAGCAATACATGTTTTCCGCAGAGTCAAACACTCGGAACAGGTCTGATAGGTGTCATCCCTGAAGGACACGGGGGAGTACACTCACCAACATCACCGCAATGTAATCGGCATCGGAGGCATAGCCGTAGGCGCAGGCTTCCACCTCAAGCGTGCAGAAGAAAGCGTCCCATACTCCCAATCCAGTTCCTCTTCTTCGCCCTCTTCGCTGTCGGACCCATCAGCGTCTTCCACATACACGCCAACGCCAACGCCGTCCTCTGGCTCCAGCAACACCTCCCTGTTTCCATGCCGTTGTCGCATCTGAAGTTTCCTCAACGCAGCAATCAGATCCTCTGCCAGTGTCGCCGTGTTTGGCGGGTCCTCGCGAATTGGCTCCCAACCAATTGGCGGTGATCCCGGAGGAGAGATCAAAAAGTTTTTCTCCAGCGGCGGAGGTCTCAAAAAGTTGTCGTTGGACAGCGGTGAGCGGGTCATTAACGGACTCCGGTCGGCCCGGAAGACCCGGAGGGTCGTGGGGAAGCTAGACATCCGATGAGCGAACAAACGCTGACAGAGAGCGGTGTCTTGCTCACCCATGGCTGGTTTGGATGGTCAACGGATCGCAGTTTCGTTTCGCTTGCTCTGCCGAGTCGTCGGAGTAGTAAACCACGATTATGCGCGAAAAGCACGATAGCGGCGCCCACTGGTTGATCTCGCCGTACAGCGCAAAGAAGTCGCGGAGAGCGTCCAGAATGACCGGTTGGAAAAACTCTTGGGGCACCTGGGTGATCAACAGGGTGTTTGTTGACTCCAGCCTGTTCGACGGCACGTCCAGGGGTGCGTCGACGGAGATGATGGATATCGAGGGCATGGCCAGTTCCGCTTCTCGATGGTCGCTGTGGGTGTGTGGATCGTCGAGATACTTCCGAGCCCCTCGTCTTATACCGTCCCCTGGCTTACATAATCTCCACCGTGTGCTGCGCCGAGGCGAGTCTCGGCTGTGTCGCTGTGGTTGACAATCGAGAACAGGCTGCGTCGTCGGGGTGCGGTCGCGTGTGCCTTCTGGAATGTTTTCAGAGAAACAGGACGTCTGTCTCATCGCGTTGCCACGTTTCATTCCATACATAATCGAGTGGCGGGGGTGTGACACCCTTTGTGGTATCCATATCAGCACTGATTAAGGGTGAAAGTGCAAGTATGGAGCAGTCTTGAATTCTGGGGGCCCATCTCACTCAACCCTCAACCTCTTTTGCACTGCATCCTGTTTCTCCTTGAGCGCCTGCGTCCGCTCGTCCTTGGAGGCGTCGTAGGCAACAGTTACCTGATTGAATCTGAAGAACAGATGCTCATCGGCTGTGCGGATACGCATCGTAGGACTTACGGATTATCTGGCGATTTCTCGAACTGTTTACGCAAGGTTTCCTGTGTGCTCGCTGTCAGCGGACTTTTGATCTGACAAGAGGCGCCGCAAAACATGCACTGACGAGGTACTGTTGTAATCGCAGACCAGGGTGCTAACGCCACCGTAGTCAACGCTGTGCCACAACGCTTGGCTGAGGCAGGTACGCACGTCGACCTTGAGCTTCGGGAGCTCTCTGTCCTTGTAAGCCTCAAAGGCAGCCTGTACATTGGCTGAGGGCTTCGGATCACGTAAAGTTCAGGGCTGAACAAACCTTGAACCGTCTCTACAGCACAAGAGACGCCGGGTGGGCACGCGCAAGACAAAGGCTGGCGATGACGAACCTCTGGATGTCTTTCGATAACAGCGGCCTGCTGGCCAACGCTTGCCTTGTCCGTTTTCGCAGTGACGACTTCCAGAAGATCGAGTGCATTGTCGATTCCAGTCGCCGCATAGCTTTCCACTTGTTCTGAGGAGGCACCTTCATGGTTCCCAGGGTCCTCGCGAGCGGCGATTGCGCCAGGCCCCGCGGGCGTGACGGGCTTGGTAGCCTTCTTTGTTCCCGCCTTGGGCGTGGTCTTGACCTTGGGTGGCGTTGCCGCCTCCTCCTCTGCAAGAAGACGTGCGTTCTCAGCCTTGCGTGCCAGGTCCTCACGCCGCTTCGATTCTCGCTCATCCTTTGACTTGCTTGACTTGGTACCTTCGGTCCATTTCTCGGCCTCCTTGCGCTCCTGAGATCGTACAGAATCAGTCGGCCGATAGTAGCGACGATGAGCCCGATTGTACCTTCTCGGCAGCCGCCGTCTCTCGTTTCTTGGTTTCGTTCTCTGCCTTCTTCGCACGGCCGCTCTCTTTCTTTGCATTACCGCCTTTGGGGGACATGGTTGCTGTGAATTTTCGAGTCGAGCTGTGCGCTGAGCGTGTTGCAGGCCGTGAGGCAGATGGCGCGACGATGAGCTGTGCGGATGACTCGAATCTAATCTAGCCGGTCTGACTTGCACCGCCACCTTGGTCATATGGCACCAGTATAAAGTCGGCTGTTCGTGCTCACGGGCACCGCCCACAGAACTTCCGTGTCTCTTTCCGTTGTTGATCAATCGAACGCCGCACTGGACCATGGGCGATTCTGCTGTGAGCAAGTGGGCTGCTGGTGCAAGCTGTGAGTATGATGCATCGATTCTCATTGGAATACCCTCCGAGCGCCTTTCTTGGACCAGATGGACCGGTGTTGTCTCAGACCGATCTCTACTTGCTCAACACCGAGCTTCAGCTGCACCCTATCCTCTCAGGCACTCACGGCTCTTTCCACCTCATATTCAATCTCGTCACTGGTGCGCTCGATTCGATTCAGGTTCCAGCCGTAAATTCACGGCCCTTTTCTCCTTGCTTCATCAGGTTCGACGGGGGGATTCAACAGTGAAGCGAGGGATCGCGATATCCCCTTCACTGCCAAGGACGAACCTGCCACCCTGCCTCGTGTGACAGATCTCATCATTATCACCGAGCTCAGCCCGTGGTGTACGATTGTCCACAACGATCGGGGAGTCACCACCGGCGATGTCTGCGGCTCGATATGGAAAGAGTCCGTTTCGATTGCTCGATTGCTCCGTGTTCGGACTAACGATAATGACCCCTCCGCGCGGGTATCTAGATATACCGAGAATCACATCACAGAAGGAGAATTTTCCTCTCTCCCTGCGCGATTGCAAGAACAGGTCAAGCGGGTGTCCCAGAACAACCAATCGGGAGGTGCGTGGGGGACGATGTACTACAACACTCCGCAGCCGAACCGGTACAAGCGTGTCGGTGAGCGTCATTTCCGTCATTTCAGCGTCCTGTACACGCACGCTCATCTGCCCGGATCTTGGCAGACTGGCTCAGGGACAAGATCTATTTCGAAGGGCTCACCAAGAAGGACCACTACACCACCTCCCGTCTTGGGTTTAAAGCGCCCAATATTTTCGTGATGAATCTGACCTCGTGATCGTTCCGGAGCCTTTGCACCCATTTACTACTTATATTTTGTTTCTATCCCATTTGCTGTGCAATTTCAACCATCGCACGTTCGAGGGTTTATGCATTAACCACGCTCTGCGGAGCCAACGTTTGGCGTGGTGCCTTGGTGGGTGATTGTGAATAATGAACGATGCTCATAACCCGCCAAGGGCAGCTATTGGTATGCCAAGTGGCCGCACGGCGTACGCAAAACACCATACATTTATGTCGTCAGCTCCTTGCCACGTCTTTGAATCGCCCATCCACGACCGGATGAATGACACACAAGCGTTCCCTGTGGGTCTTCTCCACGTCGTAGCCGTGGTTGTCCCTCCCACCTCTTTCTTTCTGGATCTTCTCTCTGGCGTGCTCTTGCGAGGGCGCGTTGCTTCGCGTACGAGCGCGCAGCAGCTTCCGTAGCGCATCCGTGATTGCACGCTGCCACCTGCGGACGAACTCGGGCCATCGGAATCGGCGCCCTCGTGCGTGGTGCACTCGACGTCCGATCTCCTCCCCAACGACCGTATCCGCCATGTCTGAAAAAACGCGCTCCGTTTCTAGTCTCTTTTCGTCCAACTGCGCATCATCGACGATGCGTCGGCCCCCTGGTAGCAGAGACGTGAGACCCGGACCATCGAGATTGGCCCGCGACACCCACCGACTAGGTACGCCTTGACGAGGCTGCTCATCGGTTGCCCCTGCTCGGGGTCCGTCAGATACGCGTGTCCAGGAAGTGCGGTGTATCCACAGTGCCCGGTCGCTATGTATTCTCTCGTCACGATCTTGTACGTCCGCCCGTTTTCTTCCCGCGCGATAAACTCGCCGTCCACGAGGGCGGGCGCTGCCGAATACGAATCGCTCGTGCCCGACTTCTCCGAGGGAACGTCCAAGGTTTCCCGCAAGAGCCAGACGCCGAGCACACGTTGGCCGGGCGGGCGACGAGAATCCCAGGAGACACGGAGACCGGACACGATCGGGAAGCCTCTGCGAACCACCGATGAGGAAGGGATCTTTCCAGCCAAGAGAATGCGGGAACGACGGCCACTTGCCCTTCCCGTGCAGGGTATTTGGACACCCCTGCCTCGATCGCGTCCCACAAGGATTTCCCGTCCAGCTCGAGCACGACGACGGGATCGTCAAAGGGTAAGATCTCTAGAATGTTCTCGAGCGTGAGCTCACCTTTTTGTATGGTGTCAGTGAGTGCGAAGCTTGCCAGGAGGGACGGGCTCGTACCGGGTGCATATAGCGTGTCTGCTCGCAGTGTCCCAGCACAGATGAGGACACCGTCGGCACCGCTGCCATATTTCGCATACAGCACATCATCATACGCATGTCTCAAAGCGTCGGCGAACCAGTTCGCTGCTGCTGTCTACGAAGAAAAAAATATGACGTAAGTCACGTAGACGTCCCTGGACGGACACCCCGACCTCCTTCGCGCGCAAGGACTGAGATCGTAGATCCAGTTCTACTTTGGTGACGCATACCGGCACTTTTAATGCTTTAGATATCGACGGGAGCAGACCATCGATGATTTTCTGCATGCTTTTGGAAGATGGCATGGCAGGCTGGATTTCGTGACGTTTGCCTAGACGTCAACGGGGCCAGAGCCGTTCAATGTCTCCAGATGAGTGCAACTCTGAGAGAAATGAACACATACCGTGGACAGCCCTGATTACTTTCTTCCTAACGCTACCTGGAGGGGTGTCTTCAAGCTCCAGCGTAAGCTCACTGAGCTCTCTAAAGTCCGTTCCGCTCTTGACCACCAGTACGTCACCGTTGTCACCTTCAGATCCGAGGCACAGCTCCGAATCTTTGTGTCCCTCCCACGTAGTTACACCTTTCGATACAAAGTAAAAGTGATCATGGCCGCCCAAGATGATGTCTACACCCTGCTCTCCAGTGACAGAATGCGTGTTCTGAGCAGAAGGAGACGAAGCTAGGAGATCTTTGGCCAGTTGGATGTCCTACAGGACAAGGTAAGTGGCAACGATCGTCTAGGCGAGTCATGGCGTTACATTTGGGAGCCTAACAAGAAGGTATGTCAGCAGCGCCGTCGGGCCACATAAAAGATGACCCTACCGAGAGTGAGTTAGTGCGATGACAAGATCGCATCGATACTCTTTGCGCAATCTCTCTGACAATTTTCTGCCGATTTCCGCCATGTCCTGATACTTGAAATGGGGTGGCCAATCTGGCACTATGCTGATCCAGTCTCTGCATCGAGGAAATTAGTGATAATAATAAGCATCAGCTATGAGTCCAAACGCCGTGGAACACACTCTTCGACGAGGCCGATAATCCCGACCCGGACGCCCGACCGCTCTAGCACCTGGAATGAATGCAGATGTTCCGGAACATTGCCGGTACTCTCATCGAGGATGTTACTCAGCAGCCAGGGCTCAAAGGCGAGTGAGACGGTTTCCACGAAACTCCATCCACCAGGGTCGACTCACAAATTTGGTGCTCATGACCAGCTTTGATAGGTGCGGGTATCCTACAAGAGCATACCATTCAGATTTGACACCTAAAACCAAAATTGAAATGGATCCAAACCAAAATCAAATTCGTGATTGCCTAGAGGATGCAACGGACTCTATCAGTGATGTAGCTACACGTCCCACGATGGCACACAAACCCGTCAGAGCAACATCTGGAGCGAGTTTATTTATCACGGGAACCTGTGTATGCGTGTGCTAGCCATCCACCAACGCAATACAAAACAATGGCTCGCCTCACCATATGGCTCCCTCGGGTGATGGTGCTCTCGACCGAGGGCGAAAATAGGTCGCCCGAGAAAAGCGAGAGGCCATCGCGTGTCCCATCTGATCTCAGGTTCCAACCGCATCGAATGTCGTCCAAGAGGGCAGCAAACTGGGTGACATCGATCGTCTCACTGTTTGGTGAGATCCTTTGGGGTCCAACGCGGTACGCGTCGTTCCAGTGTACGATGGACAACCGCGACATGGTCGGGCTATGAGTGGAGTTGACCTGGAGTGAAAAGGGATGTCCGACCTGGCATCGGCAGGAGCCGTGTCAGTGGGAACCCGAATCGAAGCCACTCACAGGGAAGTTTCGGCAAGAAAGCGGGATGGGATGAAACATCACCCTCAGGGACCCCACGACCAGCACACACAGTGGCTAACACGATGAGGCTCGGTAGATGCAAGCGCTACACAGACAATTAGTGGCTTGGGTCGGAATAAAAGGTGAGCTTGCATTTGTACCCCTTGCGAACAAGTGTTTCAAGTATGGTTTTCCAGGATGAAATACATACCGCATTGGGGTGCACGTGCGCGGTCCGCTGGCAAGTAATTTGGGTAGAACCCGACGGCCGGGAGATTGGCAGGATTCAGGCGGCGAGATTGAGCGACGGTGAAGCTGTAATGACACCAATACCGAACACGGAGGTCATTCAACACCCAAACCGCTGTGCGCTGCGTGGTTTTCAGCAACAAATACGGATCTAGTTGCATGGACACGAGTACTGGAAAACAAGAGGTCCCTCGTGGCATTTCATAGCCTTCCTTATATGGTGGACACACGAGTGCATCCGTGCCCAATCAGTGGCCAGCTGGGACCCGCCGGGCTGCGATGTTCGAGCGAGGTGCTAGACAGAAGAGAGGCGTCAATTCGAGCTTCGGGTGTCTATCCGCAGCATCCCTTGGCCTCGTCTTGGCCCGTAACGTTCGTGTCACTCCATTTTGACGTCGACGTGTACCGGAACAGCCTTGTCACCGCATGCCAATGAATCATAGTTTCCATGTGCGGATTTGTTCTGTAGGCTGTTTATTCGTCTTGAGTAGCATGTAGACACTGTCCGTGTATTCTGCTCAAGCCTGCTTGCGTTGGGAAGTAGAGCTTGTACTAGTAGTAATAATTTAGTGTCGGCCGGGGCATGTGCCACGCACAGCCATTGATTATTACATGAACTCCGATCAAGAGACAGAGCAAGGCTCTCAGCGCCATTCACATCCTTTCTTTCTCCTCCCACCGTCTGCTGCACGTTCTTGTGTCTTTTTTCTCTCGACCTGCCTGTGGATTTGCTTGTCAGGAACAGCGTCCCACGTCTGTCTTACCAAGCAGACTAGCAGTGGTGGAGTTGTGACTCATTTAGCTTTTTTTTCCTGCTGTGTCAACTGGCACGGACTGCATCAAACTTTTGAGAATTTGGATCGAGAGTATGCCCCCTCGTTTTGGCTGTCGCTGATCATCAATGTGTGTGATCCTGATCCCAACTCTTCTCAGAACTCGTTCGTCCATCCAACCCGTTCACCTCCTCCCGTGTCACGTGCCACACCATCAATCTGCCGTGCGAGCCATCCTGACTCACCTGCTCTCTTGTTGTGCGTCTTTTCCGAGGCCGTGTTCTCTTTGCGCCACCTAGGATTTGCAGTGTATTTCCTAGCATGCTGTACGATAACCCTTCAGGGGCTAACACCCCGTTCATCCCTCCGTTGCCGTCTCCCGATAGCGTGGTTCAGCCACCTCCCGTTCCCGCCCTTGATCACCGAGAGTTCCCATCTTGGGCACAGCAACCACGAACGCCTGCGAACTATCCGTATTACCCCCCCTCGCCATATAATGCAACCCCATTCATCCCGCCAATGCCTAGCGTACAAAGTACTCCTGCTTCCCAACCGCGCCCTGAACCCCCTGGCTCATACTACCCGGCACCATCCGCCCTCCCCGGCATGCCAACAACACCATACGGCGGTTCACAAGGGCAGCCTGGTGTCCAGGTGTCTGCTGACTTTACAGGTTATCCAACGTTCCAAGGCACTCCCTGGGCGCCTCCTCCTCCGATCCCGCCTCCCAACGCGATGCCTCCAGCTCCGTGGCCCATGCAGCCACCACCGACTGGGTACAATGCTTTTAATCAGCCCCTTCCTGGTCCACCCATGTGGCCTCCGGCGCCTCCCTCTCACATGGGTCCTTACACTCCTGCAGCGGCGGCATGGCCTATGCATCCGGGGATGTCCCCACATCCAGGATATCCCGGAGGGTATCCTCAGTGGCAACACCCGACTCAACAACCTCCACCCATCAAAATTCCTGGGCCTTCTGGAGACACCGCTCAAGCCGCGTTCCGGTGGTCGAGCAATGCCGATCGCATGAATCCCTTTGCTGAAGGGCCCCACTGTGCGTCTTATTCATCCCCGGCCTGAACCATCGACTTGGGTCTAACGTTGCCCCATCTGTCATCCAGATGGGCCCGTCCTGGAGCCGTTCCTGGCAAAGATCGTCGGAGCCGTCGCCAAGCTCAACCCTCTTCTCTCACCACCCTCGGACACCCAAGATGATTACCTCCGGTGGAACATGCTCTTCCACACGAGCAACTGCTATCGGACGACCGAGTCCAGGCGATCGTGGGTGAAGGGACGGAATGCACCAGCGACACACCCACGCGTAACACACATCCGCATCATCTGCCGTGCGTTTCCATGGATGATCCAAGTGCGTGGGCAAAACCCCAAGCTGGGAGTCACTTGCGGAGAGGTGTTGGACGCCGTGTCGGTGTACATGTACGGGGACGTGGCCAAGAGGGAGTACGAGTGCTTGCCCTCGGCCAAGAAACGGCTGGTCTGGGACAGCTACAAGTTCAACCGGTCGACGGACTCGAACGCGCCGGGCGGACGTCTCGGGGAAGGACTGAAGCGGCTGGACTGGCTGGGCTCTTCGTCGAGGTTCGGGGGGCTCGTTGTGAACGACACGTTCGTGAAGGAGCACTGCGGGGACGTGTTGCCATGCACGTTTGAGCTCAAGTGTTTGCCCAACTATCCGTTGACGGCGGAGGAGTTGCGCGAGCAGCAGCGTCGCGTCGAGAATATACCACACCGGAGTCGGAGCCGGCACACCAGCAGCAGCCGCCAGCCCTCTCCGCGATCGGCGACGGCACGCTCAGCTTCCGATCACCAGGACGAAAACGGGGATGAAGATGAGGGGGGGGAGGAGGGGGAAGTGTAGGACTGGGGATTAGATGATCTCTTGGTGGAGTGTTTTTGTTGTCGTGTGGATTTTGACTTGTGCCATACCACAGTTTATTCGTCACTTTATTCCCTGTGCCAGTGTTGTTATATCATCTCTACCTCTGCTCACTCGTTCGTGGCGTACCACACGGATCACGCGGCGCGACGGGGAGCCTACTTTTGACAGACATGCATTCATGCAGCCCAAGCTACATACCAACGTCCGTGTACAGCATATATGGTCCTACGCCTGTGGAAAAAACAGGCGATACAAACAACTAGAGAGCCACATGCGGGCTCATTACGAATACCTTACAAGGAAAAGAACAACATCATAGAACAAAACCAAGAGGCACGGAGAAGGCCGTGCCTGCCGAAAGGAATATCGTGGGGGCTGTCTCCGTTTAGGCACGTTCACCGCGGAGGCGGCGAGCGAGCGCGAGATCCTTGGGCTGACTAGAGGCAGGATGAGCACAGGAGGACAAACAGGGAGTGTGGCGACTGACATGGTGACCCGCTTGGCGTGGATGGCAGCCAAGTTGGTGTCCTCGAAGAGAGAGACGAGGTAGGCTAGACGCGACGTCAGTCATGGTCCGAGGAGAGAATGAGACACGAGCTCACCCTCGCTGGCCTCCTGGAGGGCCAACACGGCCGAGGATTGGAAACGAAGGTCGGTCTGGATGGCGACGAGGTTAGAGCGTCTAGCAGCAAGACGAGGAGGACAGACAGACCTTGAAGTCCTGGGCGATTTCTCGGACGAGCCTCTGGAAAGGCAGCTTGCGGATCAGAAGCTCGGTGGACTTCTGGTACCGCCTGATTTCGCGGAGAGCGACAGTGCCCGGACGGAACCTGTGGGGCTTCTTGACGCCTCCGGTAGCAGTTGCCTGATGGGGTCGAGTGAGCGGACGATGGCGGACATCGAAACAGATGTACGCACCGCAACGCTCTTGCGGGTCTGCTTAGTGGCGAGTTGCTTGCGTGGTGCCTTGCCACCAGTCGTCTTACGAGCGGTTTGCTAAATTTCCAAAAAAGGTAAGTCTCCGAAAACATATGTCGTGACATTGGAAGTTCGAGCGGAGGGTGCGAGGAGGCGTGTGGCGACGCGGAAGCACGGAGACGTCGTTTCGAGCCTCCGTGCTGCCCTGTTTCCGTGTTTCGTCCGTTTGTGTCACCGTGCGACCTTTTTCTCTGGCGCGGGTGCCACCTCCTCGTCGACCAGCGCACCAACGCCCCGTCGCTCGCAACCCACCCCCCGAAAAATAGGAAACAGCGCCGGAAGGAAAGCGTGCGTACCTTTGTGCGAGCCATCGAGTTTAGCTGGCTGTTGAATTTGAGGTTTGTGGAAAATGGGAGAGATGATGGTGGTTGTGAGGAGAGAGGGGTGGGGGAAATTCCGGAGACGTGCCCTCCTTAAGTCTGCCTTCCCCCTCATTTTTTTTTGCTGGCCCTCTGACTCGATCTCCCTGTCAATTTGCAGTGCTTTGTGGTCAGTGCACCCGCCCCGCGCTAGCAGAGAGTTGGACCATGCAGCACTGCCACACGACAAACACTCGTAAACAGCACTACATGCCCGCCGGTAGTTGGGGAGACAAAGTGTTGCACCGGACATGCGCGGGCGTCTTAAAAGGGGCCCACAGCACCTCGGGACTCAGCCGTCTTTGCTACTACCATCGCCTTGCCTTTTCCCTCGCGACACGGCATAAGGCATGCCAAAATCTCCCCAGGACATCTATGCGAGGCATCTGTTATCGCCCCGCGGTTATCCCTTGTGGACGCCCGAGCCAAGCCACCAGCTCCTGGCTTATCGACGGGACGGTCTCAGAATTGGCGACGTCGGCGTCGTCATTCCAGACGATGGCTGTTTTGATGTCTTTTTCAATATATGCCTGCCAGAGGATCACTCCTTTCATCTGGCCACCGGTGTTCCTGATAATTTTGAGCGCATCCGACTGGAAGACATGGACATCAGGACTAGCGTCAACGCAGAGAACCCCGGCCGTATCATTGCGACCTCCTCGGTGAAAACAGTCAGAACGGTGGCCCGATCCGGGGACGCCTCATCAAGGTGCGTCGTTCGGTCACTAGGGGGCATGATACCCACGCTGCCACTGCCCACAATTGTCCAGGACCCTGTCTGGACGAGAATACGAGTTCAACCTGTCTTCTAGTGAAGGCGCACTCCTCATCCTGCCAGAAGGCGCCGAGCGTCACGACCTTCGCAATCACCACCGCTTCTTGGAAGCAGCCATCCAGCATGGTGCCGATTGGTATCGTTTTGCAGAGGAAAAAGTCGGTCAGATCATCGGCCATGACTCCCTTTACCTGATCACAGGATTGCATAAAACACGTTCGTGGTCCCTGGCGGCGTTTGAGAAGACCGCAGGGACTGGAGAGTATCCCGCTCAGTTCAAGGTTGAGGGAGACAATATCGCAGCCACTTGCACGTGGGATACAACCCGCGCTCTAGACTGGCGTGTCGGGCCCATCGACAACTATGGGATCCCGAATCAGTCAGTGTTCATTCGAGGTTTCAAAATCGCACGCCGCATTGGAATGTTTGGGGCAAGATGGATCAGTGTCAAGGCAGATGCGCCGTCCACGCGACCGAATTCTGTCGAGTCTTTTCGCACTGTTCCGGGAGAATCTCGGCTAGCATATATCTTTGGTAGGCTGACTGGAAAGACCGCCGGATCCTCCAAAAGTGGCGCGCAAGATGGAATGGCTGCCGACCCAGCGTTCGATGTGGCCCGAAAGGAAATTCAAAATAACGGAGCACTTGCGGTCGGCGAGGATGTTGTGGTTCAGCGTATGCCAGAAGTTTCGCAGGTCCGTGCCGGTTGGCTGTCTGAAAGCCTTACCAACCACTAGAACACAGGCATTTCATCCGTCTGACATCATCAATCAATATTTGCTGAACAAGGTCTGTTGATGCTATGACAGAGTAAGGGATAATCTCGAACCGTTTGTCCAGGAGCCTTCTGCGAGCATTGCGATTACTCATGACGACGAATGGATCACCTTGCTCGAAGAGGTCGGCCGTGGATTCCATCCGATGTTACGTCCTCATCTTTGTGCCCCCTAGAATCTGCTTCGGTCCGAGGATATTACTCTGGAAGGTCTTCTCGAGATATTGGTGTCCCGAAACCATCATATAATCACAGACTCGGGTAGGTATTCAGGTTATCATCTCGTCGCGACCGGTGTTCATGTTCTACAGGTGCGGTATACATGCGGGGCAGGTCAGAAAGTCGACCTCTTTTGTTTTAGAGGTTCAGGGCGACTGATCTTGTTCCAGCAGAGACAGCAATCCAGGAATGCCTGGTCTAGAAGCTGTCGAAGAGGCGGGAGGGCTCGACTCTGAGAGCTCGGATGCAGTTACCGTTGGCGCAATGCCGTCTACTGAGCAGGTATGTCAGAATCGCAAACCCAGTAATCTTGACGATGAATCTCGGTGAAGGAGGACGATATGGACCAACAGCCTCCCAGGGGTACTAGCCAGGTGCACCGGGTCAATTCAAATCCGATCATCGAGTCAAATTCTGCCATTCCGTCCGACCTGGCCGGCCTTCTGGACGGCGAAGGTGCCACAAGACGCGTCATTTCATCGCATGCTGATATATCTAATACATCCACAACAGTAGCTCGGGACAGCAGTCCTGAAGAGAAACGCCCTTTCCCCAGGAAGGAGTCACGACCTGTGCAGGCCCTTGATTCATTGGATCGAGCAACACATGAGCAAAGAACAACTGGTGTGGACGATGGTCGCAGCCCCACTTCCTGGGGCAAGATTGAACGACCCGCCTCGATACCACGGGTCCAGCCACCCGACCGGACTAAAATTTACACGACCAACTCTTCGTTGACACCTTCGATCATCTCCACAGAAACTCTTGGTGAAACCCGCCAAGAATGGTACTTGCCAGGACCCAGCGAAGCTTATCGAGAGATGTATTGGAGTAGCCCTAGCGTTGCAGAACCAGACAGATTGGATACCCACCAGACACTTCCTGATCGAGCTTCTTATCGTCTTACAAGTAAAACTTCCCCCGCGGAGCCAGGAAAGATTGTCAGAAGAACCACGAAGCTAAACCCGCTTCTTTCACATAATGCCCAGGATGAACATTCCAACTGGATTATGTGTCTCCCTGCTCGCCAAGACAATTTTGGGATCGCGTCCGCCAGGTCCTGGATAGAAGCACGGAATACCCCCGCAACAGAACCACATACGAAATATGTCGTCATCATATGCCATGCATTCCCAGGGATAATCAACGCACATGCGCGGGACCCTGTACTGGGTGTTACGTGTGGGGAGGTGTTGGATGCCATTTTTGCGTTTCTGGACGGAGACATGCAGTGGGAGGAGTATGAACGGTTCATGAGGGAGCGCTACGGAATCACTGCCCAACCAGGCGCGGTTCGTGCGCCGAGGAGAATTGCCTGGCTGGCCAACGACTGGTTGTTTGGAGGGCTGGCCACGAACGATGCGTTGGCGAAGGAGCGGATTCAAAGGAGAGCGCGACCGACTAGCACTTGTGTCTTTGAGCTGAGGTGTCTGCCCAGCCCACGCCCACGTTAGCACAACAGACGTAAATAACACTCTGCTGCTCCTACCAAGTCCGTTCAGACATGGCCGTTCCCGTGCTGCTCCCACCCAGTTCGCTGCCCCGGCCGTCGCATCCGACTTTGGAGTGGACGCCAAAACGCTACCTTACGGGCCCACAACCACCGCCAGTGGACGATGCAAAAGTCCTCGAGCAAGAACTCGCTGCGGCACGACAACTCGCGGACGGCAAGGCTGTCAAGAAAACCAGGCCCCGTCGGACGGTCGATTTCAACGGTGGAATGGGCAGATGGGCATTGGTACGCTCGCGTTCTCTGCACGATGCAGGACTCGCTCAGCGTCCCTTCCAGCTGCGGAAACATCGTCCGAATCCGACATATGTACCTTTTATAAGACCCGCACCACCGTACATAGTTGACGTAGGGATCGTTTTCAACCGGAATGACCCTGTAGACGCTCAACAAATGATAACATTGATCAGCTCCTTCCGCCCATCGCATACCCGAGCAACGCGTCCACGTCTCTGTGCACCAAGTTCATACACACCTCAACGAACAAAATTCGTTGTCCGGTCAACGTTGTCACGGTCTGTCATGAACTGTTGCTCCGTCTCGTGCCCGCGCGCTCAATTGCATCACCCCTTGGTCTTCTAGTGGACACCCGAGGGAAGGCGCGTACTGACCGGCTCAACGAGCGGCGAGTTCACGCTCTGGAACGGTCTCACGTTCAACTTTGAGACCATCCTGCAAGCTCATGATTCCGCCATCCGCGCCTTCCAGTTTACCCATTCGGGTGCCTATCTCGCATCTGCGGACCAAAGCGGCATCATCAAGTACTTTCAGCCGAACATGAACAACTTGAATGCGTGGCCAGGACATCGGGAGGCTATCCGTGGGTTGACTTTTAGTCCCGATGACGGTCGGTTTGCGACCGCGAGCGACGATGCAACGATCCGGATATGGGCTTTCGAAGAGAGCAGAGAGGAACGCGTATTGACTGGTGCGCGATCCCTGACGCGTTGGGACGCACGCCCTGATCCAATTCCAAGGTCACGGCTGGGACGTCAAGTGCGTCGAATGGCATCCGACAAAAGGTCTCCTCGCTTCCGGAAGCAAGGACAACCTCATCAAATTTTGGGATCCTCGCACTGGCACTGTTCTCTCGACCCTGTATGTTGCCCCGCTAATGTCACTTTGATACATGCGATCTCATCATGGGCTATGGCACAGTCACCAGCATAAAAACACCATCCAAGCTCTCGCTTGGTCGCCAAACGGTAACCTGCTTGCCAGCGCCTCGCGCGACCAAACCGTGCGCGTCTTTGACATTCGTGCCATGAAAGAATACCGTGTGCTCAAGGGACACAAGAAAGAAGTTTGCTGTACGTCCTCCCCCGCTCTCATGCGCGGACAATGGTCGTGCTTACATGTCCCCTCCACCGGGCGACACCAGCCGTCACGTGGCACCCTGTCCACCCGATCCTCGTCTCTGGAGGTTCCGAAGGTGCCATCCTCCACTGGGACCTCGCCGGACCGGAGCCAACGGCGCTCCAGCCCGCGCTGGTACCGCGTGCGACGCTGTCCCAGGCGCACGACTCCAACGTGTGGGCACTCACGTTCCACCCGCTGGGCCACATCCTCGTGAGCGCGTCCAACGACCACACGACGCGCTTCTGGTCGCGCGAACGGCCGGGCGATGCGAGCTCCGTGTTTGCGGGCGGCGGGGAGAAGCCGCCCGAGGTGACGGACATGAGCGGGCAGGAGGACGAGGAGGACGTGATGGTGCCCGGGTTCAGCTACGGCGGCGGCCCCGGTCTGAGCGGTGGTGGGATTGGCAGCGGGTTCGGAGCTGGGATCGGCGGTGGGGGTTCACGGTGGGGGGGACGCGACGAGGACGGGATGGGCGCGCACCTGGGGACGACGGGGGCCACGGGCACGGGAGCGGGGATAGGGTTGGGAGATGGGTTCGAATATCGGGGGGCGCCGTTTGGCGGGGACGACCCGATGAATTCGGACGATTTCATCCCTGGGCTGGGCGCCA
>JBBPTT010000246.1:0-35097 GCA_038094175.1 Boletellus aff. lepidospora
CCTTGTCCTCGCTCTTGAAGCCCTTCCTCTATATATTGAGGACAAGATATGTCAAGAACTAGTATGCTTATTCCACGATTGTACTCGCGCTCAGACACTTCATTTTCATGCTGTGCCCCTCAACCACCCCACTGGTTATGGTCTCCCTTTATGGTAGGCCATCAATTGTATCCCCAAGCGAGTCTTATCCATTCTTCATCTACATGGTTTCCACGTTTTTGTCTCCCAATTACCCCTTGACCTTGTTTACCCTTTGTTCAGTACCATTTTTGCCAGCCTACCAGTCTTCGACCGAGATGAGTATGTCTCTCAGGTCGTAACTACCCATCACCTCATACTCCACTCCCAACAACCCTCTCCTGATGCTCACCACTCTCCTATCTTGCCTGTTCGCATTGCCACTCCCACCTCTACATCCCCCTCATCCGTAGAAGGGACCACTCTTGTCGAATCCCAGCCTATCCCATCAACCCCTTCCTCATCATCTGAGGATGTCAATGAAATCGTCCACATACCTCCAAGTTCATACCTCGTCGCTCTCCCTAACAGCACCACCATACTCTCCTCGCCCACTAGAGTCCTCCCCGTCCCTTTTGGCCCACTCCAGCCACTCCTACCTCACAATGTCACAATTGTCATGAATTGGGACATTACATACAGGACTGCCCTCGATACTCCTGCTCCCACTGCCACCAGTTCGCTCTGGGGCATCGTGCACAAGAGTGCCTCTCCAAACAATATGGCATATGTCGATACTGGGGACATGCAGATTGCGTCTGCCCCACTTGTATTTGCTCAGGCTGTGATAGATCTGGTCACATACTCAATGACTGTCTGTTCGAGCATCACACTCCTGCATAGGCTACCTCCATCTTTGGAGGAGGGTTGTCTTCTGAGAATTGAACCTGGAGTTCAATTGTACTGTGGGAGTAATGTTATGATCTTCGCTCTCTCATCTACTTTGTTTCTTCTTTCCATCAAGTCACTTCACTATGCTGGCCCCTATAGGCTATTCTCCCAGGCCTTTAGTCACTTCCTCTTTGTCTTCGGCCTGTCCTCCCTTTCTATTCATATCCTTTCGAATCTCGCCACTTAGTTACCGTTCCTGTACCTTGATGGTATCTTTCTCCTTTGTCATCGTTCTACCATGTTCCATAGGCTTCAATGCTGACACATCTCCACCTATATATACCTTTGCCACACATGTACATTCTTTACACTTGTTCTATGTGAATATATGCATTCTTGTGTCACTCCTCAGTCCTCAAGTATCCCTCGAGTCCCTCAAACCCTCAGTCCTTGAGGTTCAGCTCAAGTCCTTCATCTCCTTGTTCTCCTAGGTGGATAGGACGCTGCGACCTCCTCATGAGAGTCCGCCCTTCCACAGGTTGCTTGAATGACACTAGACATGCGTTCAGCATAACACTCACATAATCATCCCAATGAGTGTCAGTTTTGAATGATGTATATCTCCATGGTTACTGATCCAAATTACATAATGTTTTTACCCAAATCTAGCCAAGGGTAGATACTTTATTTCATTCACTGACACTTTGTTTATACTTGTTTTCCTTACAGAGGTATTCAACAAACAATCAAAAAATGTAAAACATTGGGACAATTTTGTGAGTCACTGTACATACTATAGTATATACATGTTGTAGTCATATCTAGCGATCTACAGTGAGGAGGCCACATGCATCTACATGCACTAAGCATAAGGCATCAGAATGGAAGTGTACATAGCCTGATACATAAGGCATCAAGGAGGCATGAACGATCATAAGGAGAATCATGGTTGGATCATGAAAGGGATCATAGCCTTGTAATCTAATCATAAAGTGTCAGATAAGATAAGATCAGATCAGAATAAAGTGAAATCAAAAGTCTCAAAAGATTGTCCTGTAACAGCTTCAATATCTGCTGCCCTCCCATCAGCACATCCTCCCTACATCACATTCAATATGCAATTCTCTTTAGAATTCCATGAATTCATTGCCCTCATCATATCCCTCCTATTAGTATACATGGCGTACCTGAGCCATGACTTAGCCACCAAGTCCCACTTCTGGGCCATAGAAGTATGTGTTTGGGAGAAGACATGGCTGTACCTGTCATAGGGTGACAAGTCAGTTGAAGCAGGACAAGAACGCTAGTGGATGGGGTGCTCCACATTGGAGTCCTGGTTCCCATGAAGATGCTGATATGCCACCACAGTAGACACCACAGGATTGGGATTGGAGAGAGGTGACAGGAGAGGAAGTGGACCATTAGGTGGAGTCACCAATGCTGAATAGGAGATAGGCAGATCTGGAATGAATAAAAAGAGAGCTGTTGTGATTTTCCTCCATCCACCATGACCAAAACCTATTCCCCCCTGACTTCTGTCCCCAATCCCCTGGAAGGATATCGAATCACCCACACCAAGGAAAATGCACTCGGAGACATCAATCGATTCCACAGGCTCCCCAAATTACAATTATGGGAAGCATTGGAAAAGATCCTGCAGGACATTCATCTGGTCCTAATGATAAACCACCTCTCTGACTTCGAAACCAATGAGTTCCTCCCCATCACTATGAACCTTTACCATCACTATCATGGGTTCTCCCTGCATACAGAATATCTCTCCAGTGACTCAATGCTGGCAGCCCCTTACACCATATCCAGGGTAGTGCTATCCAGGATGCAAGACTACATCCTCAAACTACTAGTTCGCCATGGGATTCTACCTCTCTTAGCTGGACTCCCAGCACTCTCCATGTATGATTTCATGTGGCCGACCCTCCAGTCACTAAACGCCAAACAAACCCGTGACTTTCTTTGCATCGGTTTCATATCCGACCCTATTGCTTTATTACCACCTCCCCACACATATTTCAACAGATATCCACCAAGTAGTCCCACTGCCCGATTGGCTGCCCACATCACTATGCACCCTTCCAGTGAAACACCTTCACATATGGCGGAAGGTGAAATCACCTCACCAGTGGAAAGAGTTGACACCCCATTCCCCCATGAAAACGACCAACCCATCCCAACTCCTCCTCCCAGAACTCAATCTAGATCCTGAAGAGCTTCTGCTCATCAAAGATTTAATGACAACTTCCTACAACCCCTCATCACCTCTCTTGTTGACTTCATCACTAGAGCAAATCCTGAATCAGTTCGCTCCCCCATCTGTTACACTTGTGGATGTACTGGCCACTATCACCCTGAATGTCCAGAATACACCTGCCCATTGTGTAGGGTATCGGCTCCCAGTCACTCCCAGTACAACTGCTCTAGACATCGTTGCAGAATCTGTAATAGTGTGGCACACGCTATGGAGAATTGCTCACAAAATGGGAATACCTCTTCTGCCTGCTCTGATGGAGGTTCGACCTAATTCCAAGTGGGTAATTCTGAAGCAGGTTTGGATTTTGGAGACAGGGCCTCCAGTCTACACCAGAGGTATTGTTACAGTAAATGCAACCACCTGAACACCTGTGTACAGAACTAGAACCTTGATAAGTTTATCCTCTCTGATTACCTATGCTTCCAATATTGTCTCATCTTCTGATAGTCATCTTCTTAGCAGATCTTACTCCATTCCTATGCCACCTATCTTTTCCCTTGACCGTGATGTGCCCATTTCTCTTTTAGACACTTTTCTCCCAAGATGATTCTCTTGTATCATCTCATGTTCCCATCCTCCCCTGATACCGCAATGCCTTTGTGATTACTGATGACTCCATACCAGCTGATTCTTAGTCAGGATAGACACCTAGTGGTGTATATAAGACTTGTGACCTGTAGTATTATTCCTTAGCTAGTTCTATGCAATCTATGTGTAGTTTTCTGGCCTCCACAAGACTGCTAAGTTGCAGTTAGTGAGATCCTCTTGTGTCTTCACACTACACCTCAGAGTGTGTGCTAGCCTAGTGTCTTTGTTTGAACTCAGACTTGCCATCTGAATTCTTGACTTGCTGGATAACTCCATGCAAGCATAACAGTAGAGGATGGAGATGACTGGGGGTGCTGGGGATACTTGTGATAGTCAACAAAGTCTCTGTGGTGGTTGGAAAGGATTAGGAGGAACTTGTGAAGATCTGTGGACCCTTCGTTTTTCGGGTTGAGGGGCTGGGGAATTGGCAATATATTCTTCCTCATTATCTGAAAGCTCAGGTGGTCTGATCCTGAACCTGGACATGGTGGCTGGTCGAGGCCCTTTCTGCTTTAGAGAGCAGAGGGCACAGATTTAAGTGAGTCTAGGTTGACAGGATAGGATTGCTTGCAAGACAACTGTGGCAACAATGGTTTCTACCAATCTTAAGATGGTGGTGGCAGCTAAGATGAATATGAGGACTAGCAGGTCCAATCTTCTTCTTGAAGATGACTTTGTGGTTGTTGACTAGAGTCCTTCTGCTGAAAAACAGGGATGAGAAGAAAGCTAGTTCTTTTGTTATGCTTGCATGGAGTTATCCAGCAAGTCAAGGGATTGGATGACAAGTCCAAGCCCAAACAAAATACTAGACTAGCACACATTCTGAGGTGTAGTGTGAAGACACAAGAGGATCTCACTAACTGCAACTGGCAATCTCGTGGAGGCCAGAAAACTACACATAGATTGTGTAGAACTAGCTAAGGAATAGTAGTACAGGTCACAGATCTTATATATACCGCTAGGCGTCTATCCTGACTAAGAATTGGCTGATAAGGAGTCATCAGTAATCACAAGGTACTGCAGTATCAAGGGGAGGGTAGGAACACAAGATGATGTGAGAGAATCATCTTGGGAGAAAAGTGTCCAAAAGGGAAATGGACACATCATGGTCAAGTGGAAACATGGGTGGCATAGGTACAGAATAAGATCCAGGAAGGAGATGACTATCAGAAGAAGAAACAATATCAGAGGCATACATCAAAGGGGAAGATAAACTCATCAAGGTTCTCATTCTGTATGCAGGCGTTCGAGCGGTTGCATTTACTGTAACAACTTGGTTAGTGTCAGAGTTACTAAGGATTCTTGGTAGTCATCATTAATGGGTTTAGAATGCAGGAGACTTATCAAGGTAGGATAAAAGGAAAAACTGTAACAATACTCCCTTTGTACATTGGAGATTCCAGCTCCAAGACCTTTTGTCTTAATAGTCCTTTCATCGTCGATGAAAAGGAGATTTTAGTAAGGAGACCTTCTCAAGGAACGTAGAGGGGTGTAATTTCCTATAGGCAGAAAGAAGTTTGTGGGCATTAGAGAGGTTGGATGCTGGTTCCCAAGTGTTTTTGACAGACAAGTATCCTTTCCATTTGATGAGATATTTTCTTCATCCAGCATGTCCTCTATGCACAAGAATTGCTTCTACTTCGTATTCTTCTTCTCCTTTGATGGTATCTGGTGGAGGTCGAATGAAGTTGGGGCTGTGTTCTGGGGTTTTGACATATGGAGTGAGGAGGGAGGCATGGAAGATGGGGTAAATTTTCCAAGAAGAGGGGAGTCAGAGTTGAAAGGAGACAGGGGAGACAACTTTCTCAATTTCAAAAGGGCCTTCTTGTTTAGGAGCAAGTTTTCTAGATGGATAGGGGATATGAAGGTTCCTTCCTTCCAACCAAACTTTATCTCTGACTTTGAAGGGTTTGTATTTGGACCATGTTCTCTCTTTTTGTCATAATTGAGCAATGACATGAGGGGCTTTGGCTTCTTTTTGAGCATTATCAAGGATAGTCATGCATGATTCAAGAGTGGAGAGGAACATTTTTCCAATAGCAGGGTAGGCTTGGGGTTCATATCCCATCATGAGCATGAATGGCATTTGTTTGGTGACCAAGTGAGTGGCAGAATTGTGAATGAATTCGGCCATTGGGAGAAGATCATGCCACTTAGCAGGGTTTCCATCATAAAATATTCGGAGGTATGTTTCCAATTCCTGGTTGACTTGTTCAGTTTCTCCATCCATTTGTGGATGATAGGCAGTTAATAAGGCTAAATTGTATTGCAGGAGTCGGGCGAGCTCTCTAGTGAATGCAGATGTGAATTGGGGTCCTCTGTCAGATATGATTCAATCGTGAAGCCTGAATCTGGGGAAGATATTCCTGAAAAAGAGCTTGGCTACTCCTACTGCATTGATATTTTTATTACAAGGGAGGAAAATTACCCCCTTTGTAAGGCCATGGTCAACCATGACCAGTATAGAATCAAAACCAGCCAAGGTTGGCAGATCGGTGATCAGATCCATAGAAATGTTCTGGAATGGGCGGTCTGCTTCTATAGGATTGGGGATT
Source organism: Boletellus aff. lepidospora (assembly GCA_038094175.1). NCBI lineage: Eukaryota > Fungi > Basidiomycota > Agaricomycetes > Boletales > Boletaceae > Boletellus > Boletellus aff. lepidospora. The sequence continues at coordinate 6,262 of JBBPTT010000246.1, forward strand.
GGTGGTGGAGTTGTAGGGTGGGTATTAACCTTGTTTGCTTGACAAACTGCACATCCTTGGACAAACTTACAAACAAAAGTCGAAAGGCCTGGCCACCAGTAATCCTGTTGGAGTAGTGATAAAGTCCTGAAATACCCGCCATGTCCTCCGGCAGGAGATTCATGTAACTCAGTGACTAATGCCATGCGTTGTGGTTCAGGAATGAAGAGATGTCCCTTGAAGTATAACATGCCATCTTCCCACTTCCAATCAACTGCAGTTGCATGAGGGAAGAGTGATGATCTCATTTGCATGGCAGTCATCAGCAAATTGTCCAAATTCTCGCATGGCCTAGTATGCCTCGGAGGAAGCCAGCGTTTCTCAGATTACATAGCTAGGCCATGCAATGTCTAGCAGAACCTTGTACAATTGCACTTGACTTTGTGGTCCACCATGAGCCACCAGCCTAGACCTTGCTAGCAATAGCAACAATGTCTCTGATCATACAACTTCTAGCAAACCCTTTCTAGGAATGGTCTGTGCCGAGCAACTCCTAGCACAGACTAGCAAGAATGTCCCACCTTCATATGAGAGCTAGCAAGAGCTGTCCATCTCATTGCCAGACACTGCGAGTACTGACTAACATGTCCATTGTTTGTAGTAGACCTTGCGAGAACTAGTAGGATCACACGCTCTTGTGTTCAAATGATATGATATTCCAATAGCAACAAGTGTAATAAACCACCGTCACCTGAGATTATTCATCACCTGGATCTAACCTGCTCTCTCCCACAACTCTTTCGCCATCCTCATCTGACTCATCCAAGACTTGATCCAAGCTTGTGTAGCCAAATTCCTCCATTTCATCTGTGAGATCCTCAGGAATCATATTTGAACCACTTGGGCTGTCAGGTGTGCTGGTCATGTTCATATCTTCTTCGTTCTCATTCTCACTGTTGATGTTCTTGTCTTCTGGTGAACTCGACACCTCCATGGATACATCACCACTGGTTTCAGACTCCTCACCATCCTTGTGGTTGCGCTCAAAAACATAAGTTTGCTTGTCCAACTTCTCACGGTCGTCTAGTAGGCGTTGTGTGGCATCGCAGGTTGACTTGTGACCCACTCCACCCCCTTGGAATCGCATAAACATGTCACAATCAACAAAACTATAGTAAATTTAATTAGAATGCTTGTCAATATGAAGTTAAACATACATGTTCACAAAGTACCAATCCCAGTCTTCATCCTTCTCAGATTCCTTGCATGCAATTGACGGCAGGAGCAGGGCAGTAGTGTGACCATAGCAAAACCCAGGGATCAAATGGACAGCCCGAACAACATCGTCAGGATTGACAAACACAAACACATCCGTTTTGTCGCTCAGGTAAAATCCAATGCAAGGCAAACATCATACAGCCCAACCTGACTTGAGATTCTTCTTACGTGTGAACCAACGAACCCAAAGCAGATCAATCTTCTGAGGTGCTGCTGTGTGTGGAAGTTCCAGGCTAGTGTAGTGAACATAAAGATGAAAAATTCCAATGATTTGAGCATACCAATATGGGTGAGGATTCTCAGTCTTCTCATGTGAGAGAACCATAATATCACTGCTTGTCCAGGGGTTGAGCAAGTCTTGTGCTCATTGAAGATTGCACATGGTGTAATTGACCTGGAGTACTTTGTGGCGATAAAGGTGGTTATTAATGATGAGCAACCGGCTGCGTTGTGCTGGTGCAAACTCCATGTCATCATTCCCTAACAGGTGACCAAGAATATAGTCCTTTAACCTCGGCAAAAAGTCCCATGTAAGTGCAGTAAGTGTCAATAATCAACAAAGAGTGCACTCCTGGCATACCTTGACTGCCATGTCATCCTTGTTTTGTGCAAGCCATTGATCCAGCTTCAAGTAGTACTTTCTACTTTGGCCCATCTGGTAGTGAAGCTCTGGCAGACAGCTTGGCAGTGTCTCTTCATCACCCGGAGTTGTCGCTGGACCATCCCTTGTTGCTGCATAGTGTTCCTGCTTGATTTCATGAAGTAATCGTTCATGACACTGATGCATTGTGATTGCATGTGTGAACCCTATCTTGTTTGTGCAGGAATAAAATTGTTTGACTCAACAATGCTTGAGCTCACCCTAAGATTTTGAAGTTTGGAATCAATTTAATCATTCTTCGTAACTACTTTCCACTTACCACCTGTGTAGAGTAGTTATCTGTTGTACCATACATCCAGATAGCGTCAACATAGTCACCAAGTGAATGAAGCTTGTATGTTTTCAGGTTGAAAACTCGAATTTTGTGCACAGAGCTTGTCTTGTCTGTGTCACCGCTGGTGTTGGATGTTGATTTCTTCTTCCGACAAGTGTGTGCAGCAGTCTCACGTGAAAGGTCATACATCTGGAACTCACTGCAACAGTCCTGAGAGAATCATCAAAATGCATGTCCCAGCCTTGTTGTACTATTCCTAAAATGAAAGAGTGTCATCTCCGTGTGCATCCGAAGCTTTCCAAATGAATGCCATGTCGTGAGTTTGAAGAGGAGATCGAGAATGATTGAGTTGTGCGGTTCAGAAATCAAACCATCGATGACGGGTATCACACACTATAATGATATGAAAGGTTGAAGCAGCAAGACTGATAAGCACACATACCTGAAGTATATCCTCAAAATCCTGTGCTGCAAGCTTCGATAGATCAGACACATTTGAGCTGAATTTTCGAATGGTGTCATGACCAAATGTTGGGATTAATCGAAATCTAATAAAGTGAGCACTACAGATTTTGTTTGGATGATCAGACCTACCATGCATTGAATTCCTATATGGTATCTCCTCCAACTTCATATAAGATGCAGATAAGGTGGGTGATTGTCACTTTCTATACACTGAGTTCAAATTCGTGCATGAAGTCTGGCACAAATAGTGAGTAGAAGTTGAATCCAAACTTGCTGAGTTTTTCAGAGAAAGCATTCTGGAAAACAAAGTGAAGAGTAAGCCTAGTGTCACTTGAATAATGAAACTAGATGACATATGCATGTGGGGACAAGTGACAAGGATCCAATGACATTTTCAACAGCTGAGCTAACAACACCACATCCCAATTCAAATATGAACCTCTGGATGTTTTCAATTGATGATTGATGGCCTTTATCATCGACCCATGCTCTTCTCCATCATACCCATCCATCCATTTTAGTCCCAGGCCTGTGGATATTCTCTTTCGTCACTAGACAATGTGGGCATGGACACCACCCAAGGAACTTCATGCATGCAAGAAGGATTCTTGTGAATATCATCAGATGAGTTGGTCTTGAAGGTACACAAAATAGACCCTTACTTTTCAGGATAGTCTGCAGCATATGTCAAAAGTCACAGAAATACCCAACAAGATATGCCATCAGTGAATTGTAGAGTTAATCTGGACTCATATGCCCCAAGGAACTCAGAGTCAAGCAGGAATGCCCAGATGGCCTGCATCAACTCATGTTTGCAGTGCGTCAGCACTGCTGCCATTGCGCTCATCTTGAAAACATTCATGTAAAAGTCTTGAATATTATCTGATAGCTGTAATGCGAAGCTATAGATGATATAAATAACCTAGAGTGTATAATGTACTTTGGATATATAAGCCAAATGATGTGCTGCAAATGAGCTTGGTTTTGCACAAGCATACTTCGACTGTTTACCAATGAACAGGTAAATTGGCCACAAGGCTGCATTCCCAAAGTTCGCAAGATGGGTGGAGTTGGACCATAGCATTATTGCAACAACAACTGTCTCAATGTTGCACTCTGGATGTGAAATTTTGATAGTCTCATGCTCCTTGAGCATGACATTTGCTGTATACACTTCAGTGATCACCCGTTCAGGTGAACAGGTCTTGTCAGGCTGCCAAAAAATCTTGTATGGAGTGGTATGAAATGTCTCAGCTGTGTGTTCTTTGAAAGCAGACTTAATAACTTCTGTAATCTTGCAGTAATAGAGTCCCTCGACAAGAAATTCTGGAGCTATACCTTCTGGTTGTTCCACTTTCTCGCAGGGCAACCAAATTGCAACTGACATCATCTGCCACCCACTGCCAGACTGAAGAGATGACAACAATGGATCTGGGGGTTCTTCATCCAAACATTTCATCTTGCACTGAGCATTGAAGCCCTGTAAATCATTATGATCAAAGTCATCTGCCAGGATGATGCTGTGGACAAGTGAGTTCAAGTCCTCCAAGGACTTCTTAGATGACTTGTAAAACCAGTTGACAATGTGCCAAGTACTTGGATTGAGAAAGGGGGCAAAGTAATCGGTATGGTAGACAGAAATGAGTCCTTGAAGGGGGACTGGACAATTTTCATCCTTGGAAGATTGAAATGTTGGACCATCACAAAGATGATCAAGTGAGGTGATTACTTCAGGATCATATATAGGAAAGGCACTGGTATATTCACGGAAAAGGTCATTTGCATCGGATGGAGTACAGTAGGTAATGGGAGTCATGAAGTCAACAGAGGTATCTTGGCTATGGTTGTTGTCGCTGACATCCATGTCAATGTCAGCAAATAAATTGATGCTGTGGTCATCTTCATCCAAAGTGTGAGTGGCAGGCTCTTCATCTACCTGAGCCACTGGAACAGGAATGGGTAAAGGTGGGGGATTGTCACAAAATCTCACTGGAAGACGTCGACTGCGAGTAGGAAGGCCAGATGGCCAGTGATCAATCTCTTTGTGATCTTGAAGGTCAGGTACATCAAACTGCATTAGCACATTAGTACCAGGTGTATGTATAATCTTCTGATGACCCACAGAAAGACTTTGAAATGCAGTGAGCCATTGGGCTTGAGCTACATCCTGTTCCCTCTCTTGATGCTCCATATTTGCTTGTTGCTCTGCCTGAAGGCAGAGCCTCTCTCTCTCTCCTTCAGCTATAGATTCAATGTGCTCTCAACATTTCTGGAGTAGCTCTGCAAATCCTGTTTGATTCTTTTTGCAGTAGCACGAGGAGTGAAGTGATAGCCCATGCTCTCCCTTGATGATCTTTCCACAAGAAGGACATGCAATTTCAACCATGAGATAGATGAGAAAGATAGGGATACCAAGTAGGTGCATCCCTTGGTTGCATTAGCAGGTAGTATAGAGCATGACACACAGACTTGGAGAGTTTGGATGTATTGGCATAGCCTGAAATTTCAAGCTCAGCTTCAAGATTATCTATCCATCTAATCACCCATGTCTCTTAATTCCCACCATCATCATGGATGTCGCAGCAGTTGAACCTGCCCTGCCAAACAATTCCTTGTCCATCCATCCAACCAGAAACAAGTCTGATCTTGCAGATAAAATTTTAACCTTGCCCCAATGGGTCAAAAAACCTAAGTAAGTTCCATCTATGTGTCTAGTATGCTAACATTTTCTTCAAGAGTCACGCAAGCTGAGCATGACCAAGAGAAATATGAGCTCATAGGATGAAAGCTTGCTTGTCTTGGTAACCCATTTTGGTCACCAAGAGTTGCATTCAACACTGGACTCACAGTCGATGCTGGACGAGAGGGAGAGCTCAAAATGTAATCCCATTCACTATACATGATGTTACTGACTGCTGCTATACAGGGATGATGAGGAAATACAGCGTCACTACAAATTTTACATGGCTATTCTTACTCATGCCCCTACCCTCAACAATGACCTGAAATCCAGTGTTGATACAAAGGAGCTTGCAAAGATATTCAGTTGGGTGAGTAAAATACATGCGCATATATGCTACTATTTCTAATGTTGTAAAGATCATGACCAGGATGAGCAAGCAATGATTGACTGACCTTGGAGCAGTGAAGCACATTGGACTTACATATCTTTCAACAGACATCAAGGATCTCCAACCTCTGGTCAGCAAGGGAGATAATAAGAGTGATCGTGGATTCAACCACCCTGTCATCACATGGCTATTATGTCTGCACAAGAAGCTTGATACATTTGATGAGGACCCTGACCTGTATATCTTTTTTTTTTTGCCATTCAATCACTCACTTGTTCATAGAATGATGGATGGACTCAAAGACGGGACAATCAACACATCAGCTGGAACCTGGCCAACATGTTTCTACAAGGAGGATGTGTATGATCCTGAAGACAGATTGAAAGGATTGTTTCGCAGTCGCATCACTTTCAGGGTAATGTATTTCACAATTATTGTGTGACCATATTAAATACATGCCATATAGTTCTACACCTGCTTATTCATTGGACCTATGGCAGCAGTGACAGACACAGTCATTAGCAAGACATCAAAAGAATCCAAGAATTGGACATGGGGTCTGACTGAGGTCATGCCAGCTATCATTGCATATGTGCATGCCATGGTATGTGCAAATACATATGTTGTGATTGTACTAAACAATTTGTTAGCTTTATTTTACTTTGAGCAGTGAACCTTGTTGGGACTCAATTGTTGGTCAGATGGACCTTGAGGAGATGGTGTCAATTATTCTCAAGATGTTTGAAGAAAACAATAATTGGACATGTGAGATGCTTGCATGGTGGAACTCATATGTGATCAAGGGACCTGTGATACACTGCTAACTCCCAATCATCAGCATGGCCTTTCCAAAGGGACATGGTAAACATCAGCAAGATCCAGAATCTGAGGACAACATGGCTCAAATTCATGCTCAGCATAAAGGGAAGTACAAGAAGCAAGCTAAGCCTCTCTTGACTTTTGAATGACATGCCATGGAGGGACAGGAATTTGGGATGCCACCAGCTGAGGACATCAACAGGGCATGAGAGCCTTCTACATCAAATGCATCAACATCTGAGTCTATCTTCACTGCTGGCCCGAGAAACCATGAAGACTCTGAGCTATCTGACTGTCCATCGGAGGGTGTTCCAGCCAAGGTCATATCCGGGGCAAAATGTACTGCCCCCACTGTATCGAGCACTATCTCAGGCACAAACCTCACATCAACCACTGTTGCGGCTCAGCCTACAACACCTCTGGAGGATCCTACCATTCCTACTGGTACTCTGAAAGGCAAGCAAAAAGGCCGTGCAGCAGGACCAACTCTGACAACAAAAAAGACTCGTCGCAACAAGATTTCCAATGGTTTCTGAATACATTCAAGGGTCTTCAGTTTCGAGGTGCTACTGTATTGTTACAGGTGTCATGAAATGTGTATGAATACATTGTGATCAGGAATAGAAGTCAATTGAAGGTACTAAACCTAGTGTGATCTAGCAAGTGAATGAGGTTCTCACAAGGCCTAGCTAGCTGGTATGTGCTCACAGTTGACATGCTTCCCTTGCAAGGGATTGCAGTGAATTATATGGCTAGCATGGCCTAGCTAGCTGGTAAATTCAGGTGGACCATCTGTACTGCTTATGAGACCTTGCAAGAAATAGTAGGTCTAGCAAGGCCTTGCTAGGATGTGAGAGCACCTCAGACGTAGCTAGGAGTGTATCTTTGATGCTAGAAATTGGTGCCACTAGCAACAAAAGCTAGTTCCTCACTAGCATTGTGAGATCTTATTTATCTAGCTAGATCTAGTAAGGCTATCAAATGGTAGCTAGGGCTAGCTACAACTCGGCCAATTTGCTGATGGTGATGGCATTCTTTGCTAGAGGATCATCTTTGGTAGAAAGGATCACTTTTTCCCATATGGCAAGGTCAATAAGGTTGATAAAGTGATCATCGGGGATGAGTACAACATCCTGATTGTCACTGGTGGTATTGATTTCCTCTCGCCTGGATAGGGCATTGGCTGGGGCCATTTTGTTACCAGGGAGATTTTGATATTGGATGTCAAAGTCTTGCAAGAATAACATCCATCTGGCTTGCTGGCAGGACAGCTTATGGGGTTGTTTAATGTATGCCAGGTTCTTATGATCAGTTTGGATCATCACCTGGTGTTCCGTTCCAGATAGGTAATGTCTCCATTCTTCTAATACTTGGATAACAGCCAATAACTCCCAGTCATAGATGTCATAGTTTCATTCTTTGGAAGAGAAGGTTTGAGAGAAGTAGGCACAAGGGTGGAGATCTCTGTTTCCATCTGTTTGCATGAGGACTGCTCCTGAGGTGGTGAGTGAAGTGTCAGTCATGACTGTGAAAGGTTTAGTGGAGTCTGGCATCTTGAGGACAGGTCTAGACATGAAGGCTTTCTGTAGGGTTCTAAAGGCTTCCTTGCATTCTAGTGACTAGTTCTAGGCAACTCCTTTCTTGGTGAGTTCATGAAGAGGTCGACTGATTCCAGAGAAGTTAGGGATGAACTTCCTGTAGAAATTACAGAATCCAATGAACGAGTAGATCTGTTTTATGGAGGTTGGGCTGTTCCAGTCCTTAATGGCCTTGAGCTTTCCTAGATCCTGTTACAGTTTTTCCTTTTCTCTCTCTGCTAAGTCTCCCTCATTCTTAACTTGACAACGACAACTACCTAGAACCTCTAGAACCCCCAGTATTAGCCAAATCATGACTTCCTTCTGATTGAACCTGCGTCACTCATCACCCTATCACACCTTCACATTGTCACCTCTTCACATTGCCACACCTTCACCATCTCACTGTGATGGTAACCACACATAGCCTTACAGCCACCATCTTTTGATCCCCTGATCCCATCATTGATACTGTGCATTGATGCATCAATCACCTTAGTTACCTATGACTCATTCTGACTCATCACAGCTGTGCACACAGCCCATCTCTGTACTATATAGTTGGACCCACTTTGTACCATAGCTCCCCAGCTAGTTCTACACAATCTATGTGTAGTTTTCTGGCCTCCATGAGACTGCTAATCACAGTTAGTGAGATCCTCTTGTGTCTTCACACTACACCTCAGAGTGTGCACTAGTCTAGTGTCTTTGTTTGAGCTCAGACTTATCATCCGATCTCTTGACTTGCTGGATAACTCCATGCAAGTGTAACAGATCCAGGGTGATCTGTTACACTGAACGCATGTCTAGTGTCGTTCGAGCAACCTGTGGAAGGGCAGACTTTCATGAAGAGGTCTCAGCATCCTAACCACCTAGGAGAACAAGAAGGGATGAAGGACTTGAGGGATACTCGAGGACTGAGGGTTCAATGGGATGAGGGACTCGAGGGATACTCAAGGACTGAGGAGCGACAAAAGACTGCATATATTTGCGTAGAACAAGTGTAAAGAAGGTACATGAGTAGCAAAGGTATATATAGACAGAGATGTGTCAGCATCAAAGCCTATGGAACATTGTAGAATAAATGACTAAGGTGTGAACTGCCATCAAGGCATAGGAACGGTAACTAAGGGGAAAGATCTGATAGGATTGAAATAGAAGAATGGAGTGGACCAAAGACAAAGAGATAATGAGTAAAACGCGGAGAAAATAGCCCATATGGGCCGGCATAATGAAGTGACTCGATACTAAGGAGAAATAGAGTGGAAGCAAGGGAAAAGATCGTAACATTACCCCCGCTGTACAATTGAACTCCTGGTTCAATCTGAAGAAGACACTCCTCCTCCAAAAATGGAGGTAGCCTGTGCAAGAGTGAGATGTTTGAACAGACAGTCGTCGAGAACGTGACCAGATCTATTGCAACCCGAGCAAATATGTGTGGGGCAGACTCTATCTGCGTGTCCCCAGTATCAACATATGCCACATTGAGTGGAGAGGCACTCTCTCACACAATGCCCCAGAGTGAATTGGTGACAATGGGGGCAGGAGTATCGAGTGCAGTCCTGTATGTAATGTCCCAGCTCACAACAATTGTGACATCTGGAGGTAGAAGTGGCAGGAGTGGGATGAAAGGGATGAGGGAGGACTTGAGTGGACGAGGAGAGGATAGTGGTGCCGTTAGAGAGGTTGACGAGATAGGTGGCAGGTGGCATGTGGATAATTTCATCAATGTCTTCCAAGGAAGAGGAGGGGGTCAATGGGATTGGTTGGGACTCAACAAGAGTGGTTTCTCCAGCAGATGGAGAGAGAGATGGAGAGATTGGGGTCACAATTCGAACAGGCAGGATAGGGGAGGAGGAGTCTTCAGGAGAGGGTCGTTGGGAGCGGAGTACCAGACAGTGGGTAGACACGACCTGAGAGATGTATTCATCACGGTCAAAAACAGGTAAACTAGCAAAGATAGTGCTAAACAGAGGGTAAATGAGATCAATAGGTAGTTGGGAGATGAAAACATGAAAACCCTGTAAATGGAGAATAGAGAGGACACATTCAGGGATGTGATTGATGGCTAATCAAAGGGGGAGGCCATAGCCAGTGGGGTGATCGACAGGAGTGGCATGAAAATGAAGTGTCTGAGCTCGAGTCCAGTCATGAAAGAGGCATATGAGTTCCTGAGATATTTCATCCTCAATGTACAGGGGAAGGGCTTCGAGAGCAAGGACAAGGGCAGGTTCAGAAAGGATGGCAGTGTAAAGAGCATGGGCAGAGAGACGAGGGAGGTGGGTGGCTTGGACGGGAATGTTTCGAAGGGTAACACAACAAACAGAAGCAGAGGAGATGGAAGAAGAGGATGAGCATGGAGTGGTGGGGATAGACATGATTGGAGGAGTTAGGTGTAGAACCAGTAAAGGGTAAAGAAAGCGGCGAGGAGAGAGACGAAGAGGAGGGCAGAGAGGAGGGGAATAAAAGGGTGAAGGGCTAGGTACATTAAGATCTATCATAGGTGATGGTCTTTTTTATGTTTGGATAAAAGAAGTGGGACATGATGGAGATTGCTTTCAGGTTCCCAGGTATTTTCTGATGAGCTGTAACCTTTCCATGCAGTCAGGTACTTGTAACAGCCAGGGGATCCCCAGTGTGCGAGGAGTGCCTCCACTTCATACTCTTCTTGGTTGGCAATCAGCATGGGTGGTGGTCTAGAGAATGAGGGACCATGTGCATCAGTCTGTTTAAAGGAAGAAAGCAATGATGCGTGGAAAACATCATGGATTCTCCATGTGGGAGGGAGGTGGAGTCGGTATGTGAGCAGTGATAGGACCTGAGAAATTTCAAAGGGTCCATGTTGTTTGGGTGTGAGTTTCCTGGATGGGTAAGGTATATGGAGATTAGTGGCTTCAAGCCAAACCTTATCTCCTACTTTCCAGGGGGAGAAGGAGCGAGTGGAGTGTCGAGTCATGGCAAGGTGAGCACAGTCATGGGCAGCAAGGGCCTCTTCTCTGGCTTTGGCTAGAGAGGAGAGGCAGTCAGTGAGGGCAGGAAGGAAAGTTTTACCCAAGGTGGGGTAGGTGCGAGGTTCATGACCAAGGAGGAGGGAGAACAGGGATTTCCGAGTGGAGCTGTGAGGGATGGAGTTGTGATGGAACTCTGCGGTTGTTAGGTAATTTGTCCATTCTAAGGGATTATTAGCACAGAAAATACAAAGATACATTTCTAGTTCTTGATTGGTTCATTCAGTTTGACCATCGGTTTGGGGGTGGTAGGCGGTGGAGAGGCATAAGTCATATTGGAGAAGTCGGGCAAGCTCTTGAACAAAGGCTGAGGCAAATTGAGGGCCTCTGTCCGAGATGATAGAGTCATGGAGGCCGAAGCGTTTGAAAACATTGTCAAAGAATAGTTTAGCAACTCCTGCTGTGTCAATAGTTTTGAGGCAAGGGAGTGGAATTACCCCCTTTGTAAGGCCATGGTTGACCATGACCATGACCAAATCAAAACCAGAGGATAGAGGTAGATCAGTGATGAGATCAACCAAGATCTGCTTGAAAGGAAGGGTTGAAGTCGAAGGAATGGGATTGAGTGGTGGGACAGTGGGGTGGGTGTTGACCTTGGATTGTTGACAGAGAGCACAGCCCATGATGAAGTTCTTGACAAAGGTGGCAAGACCTGGCCACCAATAGTTGCGTTCTACCAAGATCTTGGTGCGGAACTGTCCAGCATGGCCTGAAGTGGGAGAGGAGTGAAGGGAGTGGAGGAGATCGGAGCAAGCACTTGGAGGAACGTAGAGGTGGTCTCGAAAGTACAGTTTTCCGTCATGTAGGGACCAATCAGAGAGTGAAGAGTGGGGGAATAGAGAGGATTTATCCCTGAGAGCATTAACTGCACGAAGGACAAGAGGATCAGATGGAGAGGAAGTGGAGATCTTGTCTGCAAGGGTGAGATCGAAAGCAGCGATGATGGTAGGTTCTGGGAGAATGGGGGCAATATTGTCAAGGGAGGTGTCCACAGAATCTCATCGAGACAGAGCATCAGTGGGTCCCATTTGTGTGCCAGGGGTGACCTTCCAGGTGATGTCGAAGTCTTGAAGGAAAAGAGACCAGTGAGCTTGACAACGAGAGAGCTTCCAGGGGTCTTTGAGATACAAGAGGTTTTTGTGGTCAGTAAGAATGGTGACTGGGTGAGAGGTGCCAAGGAGGTAATGTCGCCATTCTTGCAAGGCAAGAATGACTGCTAAGAGTTCTCTATCGTAAATATCATAGTTTCATTCAGCAGGACTGGACATTTTAGAGAAATAAGTGCAGGGATGGAGGTCACCATTAATGTCGGCTTGAAGAAGGACTGCTCCTGTGGCAAGGAGAGATGTGTCAGTCATTAAAGAAAATGGTTTGGAAGGATCAGGGAGTGAGAGGACTGGGGTGGAAGAAAAGGAAGTTTTGAGAGCGGAGAAAGCCTTGTCTTGAAGAGGAGTCCAGAGCCAGGGTTCGTTCTTCTTGATGAGGAGAACAAGGGGGGCAACAATGTTGGAGAAGTTTGGGATGAATTTCCTGTAGAAGTTAGCAAATCTGAGGAAACTGTGAATGCCTTTGACTGAGATCGGTGGTTTCCAGTCTGCTATAGCAGTTAGTTTGACTGGGTCCATCTCCATGTGTCCTTGACCAATGATCATCCCAAGGTATTCCATCTTTGGAGTGTCGAAAGAGCATTTGGAGAGTTTAAGTGACAGGTTGTGATCTCGAAGTCTTTGGAAAACTCGAAGGGTATGTTGGTGATGAAGTTTGATGTCATCCTTGGTGTGTATGCCGATGTTGTCCATGTAGATCTTTAACCAACCTTCGGTGAGGATGTCAGCAAAGATGTGATTCATAAAGCTCTGGAAAGTGGGAGGGGCATTGTTAAAACCAAAAAACATAACCGTGGGTTCAAAAAGACCAAGGGGGGTGATGAAGGCAGCCTTCCATTGATCTTCCTCTCAAAGTTGAATGTTGTTGTACCCCCATTGGATGTCAAGCTTGGTAAGGATGGTGGATTCCTTCATGTCGGAGATGAGGTCGGAGATGAGAGGGAGAGGGTAGGCGTTCCGAATGGTAAATTCATTAAGGTAGCGATAGTCCTGACAAGGGCAAAGGGTACCATCTTTTTTCAGGACAAAGAAGAATGGCAAAGCTTGAGGAGATTTGGAGGGGACAATTCGACTGGTTTTCAGGTTTTCTTTGACAAAAGCCTTACAGGCTTCTTTCTCCACGGGGTTGAGGGGATATACCTTGGCTATTTTTGGGACACGAGATGGTTTTAGTTCAATTACGTGGTCATAAGGGCAATGCAGAGGGAGGACACTGAACATCTTCTCGGAGAAGACATCAGAGTATTCCTTACACCATTCCAGGATTTCTTGTTCCTTAGAGACTTCTTGTTGCACAAGTTGAGTGGAAAGGGTGATCTTGTTGAGGGAGAGGGGAGTTGGAGGGCAAATAGTGATAGTCTTGGTGACTCAATCAATGTCGGGATTTTGCTTGGTTAGCCAGGAGGTTCCCAGGATGACTTTCCTTTCGCCAAGGGAGGTTACCATGAATTTAATATTTTCCAAGTAAGAGGGAAAGAGGGCGTTGGCAGAGATGGTGAATTTAATGATTCCTTTTCGGTTGGGAGTTCCATCTATGTTGGTAGCAGTGAGAGGTTGAGTCATCCGGCGTATGCCAGATTGAAGAGTGGGTACAAGGCTATAGTTGATGAAGTTTCCGGTGGCTCTGCTATCAATGAGAGCGACAGTGTCGATGATTTGAGAGTTGGACTGTAGGTGGACGGGGATGCAAATGGTCCTTTCATTTGGTTTGCCTACTAGTACATGAGGGAAGGACGACGTCGAGGTGGCTTCCCTATTTAAAAATCCAGAGTGAAACTATCTATCTGCATCTCTCTGGGTTCAAAACAGAACTTAAGTGTTTGGAGGGGGTGGTGAACATAGTGCACTTCCCTGCATTGTGTCCTTTCTTTCTGCAGCAAAGACAGCGGCCTTCCCGAAAACATCAGGCCCGTTCCTCTGGAGTGAGCTTCCCTACTCTGAGGGTGTCAATGTCCATGGCATTCATGTCTAAGGAGGTGGTACTAGTGGGGCAAGTGGATGAGAAGAAGGAAGACTTGTGGTTGCCTTTTTTCAATGCATTGATGTGGGTGACTTGGGCGTGGAAGGTTTTTGCCTTTTCAATCCATCTGTTGATAGTGTCAGGGATGGTGGACATAGAGAGGATTAGCGTGGTGATGTGTTGGTCCAGGCCTCCAGTCATCATATGGATGAGGGTTGCATTGTCAGAGATCCCAGCTTTAGCTGCAAGGTTCTGGAAGTCGGTGATATATTTCTGAAATCCGACATTTGTCTTGGTAGACTTCTGGCGAAGGGAGGAGAGTTCAAGGTGAGTGATGGTCTTGATATCATAGGGTGTTACGCTTGTGTGGAGTTATCCAGCAAGGTCAAAGGTTCAACAACAAGTCTAGAACCAATGAAAGCAACTAGTCGAGCGCACACTCTGAGGTGTAGTGCAAAGACACGAGAGGATCTCTCTAACTGCAACTTTAGCAGTCTCGAGGAGGCCAGACAACTACACGTAGATTGCGTAGAACTAGCTGAGGAACTATAGTACTAGCGAGGGTCGACTATATAGTACAAGGATAGGCTGTGTACATAGCCGTGATGACTCAGAATGAGTCACGGGTAACCAGGGTGATGGGTACATCAATGCACAGCATTAAAGATGGGATCAAGGGATCAAAAGATGGTGGCTGCAGGTCATGCAATCCGAATCTGGGGAAAATATGTTTGAAAAAGAGAGCTGCTACTCCTGCGGCATCAATCGTTTTGTGACAAGGGAGGAAAATTACCCCCTTTGTAAGCCCATGGTCAACCATGACCAAAACAGAGTCAAACCTGGCCGATATGGGAAGGCCAGTGATCAAATCCATAGAAATATTCTGGAACAGGTGAGTAGATTCCATTGCATTGGGAATCGCCGGAGGGGTCGTGGGATGAGTATTAACTTTGTGTGACTGGCAAACCGCACATCCTCTGATGAATTGGCGAACAAAAGTGGATAGACCCAGCCACCAATAGTCCCGTTGGAGGAGAGAAAGAGTTCTGAAATATCCGCCATGTCCCCCTGCATCAGATTCATGGACTTCGGTGACCAATTTATGCCTCTGAGATTTGGGGATAAAAAGACATCCCTTGTAGTATAGCATTTTGTCCAACCACCTCCAATCCTCGGAGGAGGTGTGAGGAAAAAGGGAGGATCCTTTTTCTAAAGCGGAGATTGCTTCCAGGGCTACCGGGTCTTCTTTGGTGGAATGAATGATCTTCTCGCAGAGTTCAAGATCTATGAGTCTGACAAATAGATCATCAGGTAATAATATCACATCTTGGTTGTCGGTGGTAGTGTCTAAGTCGTCTTTTCTGGAGAGGGCATCGGCCGGTCCCATCTGTGATCCAGGGAGATTCTGGTATCGAATATCGAAATCCTGGAGAAATAACATCCAGCGGGCTTGTCGTCTAGACAGTTTATGGGGTTGTTTGAAATATGCCAAGTTCTTATGATCAGTTTGGACCATCACCTGGTGTTCTGTCCCAGACAGATAATGTCTCCATTCCTCCAAAGCTCGTATGATGGCCAATAATTCCTGGTCATAGATATCATAATTTCATTCTTCCAGGGAGAAGGTTCAGGAGAAATAAGCACATGGGTGGAGGTCTCCATTTCCATCAGTCTGCATAAGGACTGCTCCACAAGCGGTGAGAGAGGCGTCCATCATGACTATGAACGGTTTCATGGAGTCGGGCATTCTTAATACCAGTTTCGAGAGGAAAGCTTTCTGGAGCATTTGAAAAGCTTTCTCGCAATCTTCCATCCAATTCCATGTTACCCCTTTCTTGGTTAACTCATGTAGGGGTTGGCAGATTCCAGAGAAGTCTGGGATGAATTTCCTGTAGAAGTTACAGAATCCGATAAATGATCGGATTTGCTTGACAGAGGTCGGACTTTCCAATCCTCGATTGCTTTGAGTTTTCCGGGATCGAGGGTGATTTCTCCTGGTCGAACTATCATGCCGAGATAGTCGACTTCTGTGATGTTAAAAGAGCATTTACTTAGCTTGAGGAACAGATCATTTTCCATCATTCATTGCAGAACTCAGCAAGTTCGTTCCGTATGCTTCATGGGGTCGTTGGAAGCGATGATAAGATCGTCCATGTATATGATCAGCCATCCTTTGGCAATCATATCAGCAAATACATGATTCATCAGCACTTGGAATGTAGCTGGTGAATTGCTCTGCCCAAAGAACATGACCATGGGTTCGAAGAGTCCTACTGGGGTGATAAAGGTGGCTTTCCATCGATCTTCAGGGGCGATTAGTACATTGTTGTATCCCCATCGAATGTCCATCTTGGTGAAGATCATAGCATCCTTAAGTTGATCTACTAATTCAGAGATGTGAGGCAACGGGTAGGCATTTTTGATCATATGTTGATTGAGGTATTGATAATCTTGGCAAGGTCAAAGTCCGCCATCTTTCTTTGGTACGAAGAAGAAGGGGGAGGCTTGCGGGGACTGGGAAGGGACAATCATTCCTTTCTTGAGGTTTTCGTCCACAAACGCCTTACATGCTTCCAATTCCTTGGGGTTAAGCAGATAAACTTTGGCTACTCTGGGGACAAAAGTATCAGCGAGGTCAATATGATAGTCATATTTTCGAGACGGAGGGAGCTTCCCAAGCAGGGGTTCTTCGAAGACTTTCCTGAATTCTTCAAATTCAGGAGGTAAGACTGTTTCTTGCTTGGTTTTCTGTAGTTCCTGAGCAATCTCCATGGATCTAGTGATCTTTTGGATCCATTCTGTCTTGATGTGCTCATCAGGATTGGTTTTCAGATATCAGAGTATCTGATCTTGTTCGACCAGGTTCTTTTGCTGGGAGAGCGGGTCGACGACTTCAGGTAGTCGAATTTCTCTTTTGGCCCAATCGATTTCGGGGTTAACCATCTGTAACCAGGTCATTCCTAGGATGACATCTTCCTTTCCACAATTGATGACAAGGAAATCCTGGTTTTCTAAGAGGAGATTTTCAACACATAAGGAAAGAGTTACTCTCCTTCATATGGTTCCATTGCTGTTTGCAGTTCCATCTGTGTTTGTTGCCATAATGGGGTGTTTCAACTTGGAGGTGGTCCATCCCATCCGTTCCACTAGATCTTTGTCTATGAAGCAATTGCTCGCTCCACTATCTACTAGAGCAGAGACTTCAATGTCTTTATTGGTCTCTTTTTCTTGCAAGAGGATGGGGAGTCGGATTGCTCGATCAGGGATCGGCAGTAGGGGTACGATAGCCACTTTTTCTTCCTTCGGAGGACTGGTTTTGAAGTACATTTCGAGGGCTTTTATGGCATCCTTAACTGTTACTCCTTTCCTTTGTAGGAGTTCCCTTATCTGTTCGTCTAGGAGTACTTCCTTATCTGTTTGAACAGATTCGTGATTAGAGACTCGCCTGGGGCTAGATTGTCTTTTCCTGGGATGGTTCTTCATGTGACATCCCCTTCGGTGACGGATGAAACATCAGTTGTTTCATCGGTGTTCTGTCCATTGCTGGGAGGACAGTCAGATTGCATTGATGCTAATGTCTACATCCATAGCATCGGGGTCGAGTTCCTGGGTCTCTTCGGGTTCTTCCGGTATCCATTCTTCAGGTTCAGTCTTGAATGGTTTGTTTTGCAGTTGTCGTGTCCTGGTTCAGATTTGGTCAAATTGAGTGGCTTTCTCTATCCATTTATGCCATGTGTTCGGTGGTGGATCTACCGTGGTCATGAGGTTGACCAAATGGGTATCGACGGCTATCCTGAGCAGGTCGATCAAGATTTCATGTTGTTGGCCCATACTTGCTGTGGAGGCAAGGAGTTTGAATTGAATTTGGAAGGTGGAAAACGACTTCCTTCTCTGTTTCAAAGTGTAAAGTTGTGATCTCACATCTGCCTGAGAATCACCTGGGGCGAATACATTGAAGAATCCTTTTTCAAGTTCCTTTAGAAGTTGGCTCATCTGCTTTCTGCTGGTTACCACGTCTTGTAGGTTTTGATACCATCCCTCGGCAAAGATTGTGGCCATCCCATTTGTCATGTTGTTGAGGATAATGACTACTTGTGCTAACTCGTTATAAACCTCTCGGTTGATTGAAAGGTAAGCTTTCATGGTGCCAAACCATCGTTTAGCATCAGTGGCGACTCCATTAAATGGGCCAGGATTTCCAGCTTGGATCTCCTGGGGTTCTTTGGAATCAGAAGTTGTCGATGCTGTTAGGGTTGGTAAGGTATGGATAGGAGCGGGCAAGGTGAGTGAGATTGGTGGTGGTGGCAATACGGGTTGTACTAAAGTGGTTGAAAAACCAGGGATGGATGGTGGTCCTATCAGAGGGGTCTCGACTGGTGGCGAGAATAGTGTCTGAGTGGGGAATGTTACAGATCGTGTAGATTCCTCTGGTTCGATCATTTCTGGGGGGATGATCTGGACCATTATCTCAGGGTAAGCAGTGGGTGTAGGTGGTGGAGCAGCGGATAATGCCAATGGTCTTCTGGGTGGTGGATATGGGGTGGACCCAAAGCTGGTTGGTGGAGTGTTCGTTGCTCCCGAGATTCTTCCAGAATGCGGCAGCAGGCTGGGCATTTCTCTGATGGCAGATCATGTAGACGATGGTCTAGGTGATCCATGGGTCAATGAGGTAGTGGTTATTGGTGCTCCTCCAATTCCTGGGGTACCAACTCGTGAGGAACTATGTCCTGTTATAGTTCTGATACTGCTGGGTCGAGGGGATTCCATTCCCGTCGTTCCTGGTACTCGGGGTGGTCTGGTAGACATTCCTAACATCATGGGAGGTAAGGGCACTTGCCGAAACTCCTGGACCTCCTGCTCTTCTTGTGAAGACGAAGAAGCGTCATTCTCCTCTTGAGGGTCTTCCTCCTGAGGGCTTTCCTCTAGTTCCGAAGAGGATGTGGGTACTTGATAACTTCCACCATTCCTTGGTGAAGTTCTGGTTCTGGATCGTCTGTGGTCTTCTTCAACGGGCGGAGGCATGGGTTGTCGTGGGGGTTGTTCTTCATCTCTAGAGGAAGATCCCCAATCTCAAAAGCTAGACATGCTTACGTACTATCTTCCCAATCTGTCGTGGAGTGAAGATAGCTTTGATCACAGCCGTTCCGATGGTAGCGGCGATTACTGATAGTCCTAGTCTTCCCAGGAAGACGCTTAACAAACGGGGTGGTGTCAGCTAGGGTCCTACTGCTGAAAAGCAGGGACAAGAAGACAGCTAGTTCTTTTGTTATGCTTGCATGAAGTTATCCAGTAAGGTCAAAGGTTCGACAACAAGTCTAGAACCAATGAAAGCAACTAGTCGAGTGCACACTCTGAGGTGTAGTGCGAAGACACAAGAGGATCTCTCTAACTGCAACTTTAGCAGTCTCGAGGAGGCCAGACAACTACACGTAGATTGCATAGAACTAGCTGAGGAACTATAGTACTAGCGAGGGTTGACTATATAGTACAAGGATAGGCTGTGTACATAGCCGTGATGACTCAGAATGAGTCACAGGTAACCAGGGTGATGGGTACATCAATGCGCAGCATTAAAGATGGGATCAAGGGATCAAAAGATGGTGGCTGCAGGGCTATGCATGGTTACCATCATAGTGAGATGGTGAAGGTGTGAAGAGGTGACAATGTGACAATGTGAAGGGAATAATGTCAGCGTTGATAGAATAGACACCCCATGTCTATTGGTTTAGCTGAATGGAAGGATTCTAGTGGTTCATTGGTAGTCAACATGGTTGAGATCGAAAGTAGGGGGACTTATCAAGGAGAAGAAAGGAAAAACTGTAACATAGGGGAAGAAGGTGGACTTGAAGTTGGAGGTGAGCTTGTCAAAGGTTTTCTCAGTGGAAGGAATATTCTTATCAGCCATCTGGTCATACCATATTTCAGAGAAGGACACACCACGCCCTTTACTCATTCAGTTAAGAGTGGTCATAATTTTGGCTTCGTCGGAAGAGTACTGAGTGGGATTGATCTAGAAGTAGGCCTTCATGGCCTTGATCCATCAGATAGACTCACTGGGTTCCCCTGAGAAGTCGAGGGGAAGAGCGGCCTTGAGCTCAGGTTGGGTGGTTTCCATTGGTAATGGAAGTGTTGGGGGCAGTGCTGGAGCAATGGGGAGTACTGGTGGTGCTTGGGTTTGGGGAGCAGTGACTGGGGGTGTAGGGAGAGTGAGGACCGGTGCTGGAGGGGTAACTGCTAGTGCTGGGGTGAGTGGTTGAGGCAAAGGAGGTCCCAGACTCAACTGAGAGAGGGCTGGGGACTGTGTGAGTTGTCGATGGGTGGGGTTGGTTGAAGACGACCCAGTGATTCTCCTGGGGGAGGGTATAGAGGACTGGGAGGCTAGGGACGCGAAGGGGTTGGTCCAGGGAGGGGTGGGCGAAGAGTGCTGTGGTGTGTCCTCTGGTTTGGAGTCCCAAGGAGGTCTGAGGTTTCTGCAAGAGTGAGACATTGTGCTGGGGTGGCCCTACTCCTAGAGAGGAGGGGCAAGGGAGACACTTGTTCTTTTGTTACGCCGAACGCACGTCTAGTGTCGTTCGAGCAACCTGTGGAAGGGCAGACTCTCATGAAGAGGTCTCAGCATCCTAACCACCTAGGAGAACAAGAAGGGATGAAGGACTTGAGAGATACTTGAGGACTGAGGGTTCAATGGGATGAGGGACTCAAGGGATACTCAAGGACTGAGGAGCGACAAAAGACTGCATATATTCACATAGAACAAGTGTAAAGAAGGTACATGAGTAGCAAAGGTATATATAGGTGGAGATGTGTCAGCATCGAAGCCTATGGAACGTTGTAGAATAAATGACTAAGGTGTGAATTGCCATCAAGGCATAGGAATGGTAACTAAGGAGAAAGATCCGATAGGATCGAAATAGAAGAACGGAGTGGACCAAAGACAAAGAGATAATGAGTAAAATGTGGGGAGAATGGCCCGTATGGGCCGACATAATGAAGCAACTCGATACTAAGGAGAAATAGAGTGGAAGCAAGGGAAAAGATCGTAACACCCACATGTTGATTACTAGATTAGTCTAGGTTGACAGGATAGAACTGCATGTAGGGCAATGGTGGTGACGATGGTATCTACCAATCCTAGAATGGTAGTGGCAGCTAGAACAAAGGTGAGGGCTAGCAGGTCCAATCTTCTTCCTGAAGATGATTTCGTGGTTGTTGACTAGAGTCCTTCTGCTAAAAAGCAGGGATGAGAAGACAGCTAGTTCTTTTGTTATGCTTGTGTGGAGTTATCCAGCAAGTCAAGAGACCAGATGATAAGTCCAGGCTCAAACAAAGACACTAGACTAGCACACACTCGGAGGTGTAGTGCGAAGACACGAGAAGATCTCACTAGCTGTGACTAGCAGTTTCATGGAGGCCAGAAAACTACACATAGATTGTGTAGAACTAGCTGGGGAGCAATGGTACAAAGTGGTCTCAACTATATAGTATGAAGATAGGCTGTGTGTATAGCCATGATGAGTCAGAATGAGTCACAGGTAACTAAGGTGATTGATGTATCAATGTGCAGCTTCAATGATGGGACCAGGGGATCAAAAGATGGTGGCTATGGGGCTGTGCATGGTTACCATCATAGTGAGATGCTGAAGGTGTGATGATGTGAAGAGATGACAATGTGAAGTAGTGGGGGTGAGGCAGGCATTTATAGGAATAACCATAGACAGGCACGACTTGGTTAGTGTCAGGGTTACTAAGGATTCTTGGTAGTCATCATTAATGGGTTGAAAATGCAGGAGACTTATCAAGGTAGGATAAAAGGAAAAACTGTAACACCTGATCTTCATCGTCTGGAATACTTGATTCAGTATAGTTATTGGGGTTCAGTTGACTTGATCATAGTTGTCTCGTGTGTGTCTGGATAAAGTCAAATTGGGTGGCCTTCTCCATCCATTTTTGCCAAGAGTCCAGTGGCAGATCTACTGTAGTCATTAGATTCATGATATCAGAATGGACAGCAATTCTGAGGAGGTCAATGAGCAAGATGTCTTGCTGGATCATGCTGGTGTTAGCAACTAGAAGCTTGAATTGGGCACAGAAAGTGGGGAACATTCCTCTGTCTTGTCATAAGGCATAGAGTTTACTATGGGCGTCTGCCTGGGCATCTCTGGGAGAGAAGGTGATGAAGAAATCTTTTTCTAGATCTTTGAAAGAGAATTGAATCCATCCAGAGGATTTGATCATGTTGTTGATCTTCTGATACCATCCTTCAGTGAAGGTGGTGGTGAGTCTGGTTTTTAGGTTGTTAAGAAGGATTATGATCTGTGCTAGCTCATCATATACTTCATGATTGATTATGAAGTAAGCTTTCATAGCACAGAACCACCATTTAGCATCCCCTGGTTTTCTGTTAAAGGGGCCTGGATTTCCAGCACAAATTTCAGATTCTTCTTGGGAGAAGAAGGAAGGTGCTATTAGAGTAGTGGAGGCAGGTAAAGGAGCTGGGACAAGAAATGTAGGATTGAGATGGGAGGTAGGTATGGGAATAGATGAAGACTCAACAAGGGCAATGCGACTGTGGAGGTCCTCTTCCATTGGTTGATCTGGTAGAGGACACTCCATCGGGATAGGTTCTAGAAGGGAGGGGATGACAACAGGGGTTTGTGTAGGAGATTCTATTCTTGCTGTCTCAAGGCAGCGTGGTCATGCTGTAATTATTGATTCTTGTGATCCAGCAGATCTTCCAATGTGTTCTCGGCTTTCCATAGAAGATCTGATGATTCTTCTGGCTGATGATCACAGGGATGGTGTAATCCCCCTCTCATGTCAGACAGTGGGTCTTTCCCATGTGTCAGGTATGGACTGCAGGCTGGACAGCGGAGCAGCAGGTTCATGGATCAGTCCATGTATCCTTCTGCAGCTGCTAGATCTTAATGACTCTGTTCCTGGGAGGCAAGGAGGTCTGGTGGACATTCCAAACATTATAGGTGGTAGAGGGACTTAACAGGTACCCTCTCTTTCTCCTGGTAAGCTTCGTGTTCGTTGTTGCTGTGATGAGCCTCCTTCATCCATAGAAGACTCCAGATTGGTTCCTCTTGGTTCCCACATGTCAATGATTACTAGGTCAACCTAGGTCAACAGGAGAGGACTGCATATAAGGTGATGGTTGTGGTGACAGTGTCTACCAATCCAAGAATGGTGGTGATGGCTAGAACAAAGGCAAGGCAATCTTTCTCCTGAAGATGACTTTGTGGTCATTTGGCTAGAGTCCTTCTGCTGAAAAGTAGAGACAAGAAGAGAGCTAGTTCTTTTGTTACACTTGCATGGTGTTTATCCAGCAAGTCAAGAGATTGGATGATAAGTCCAAGCTCAAACAAAGATACTAATCAAGCACATACTCTGAGGTGTGGTGTGAAGACACGAGAGGTTCTCACTAACTGTGACTTGCAGTTTTGTGGTGGCCAGAAAACTACATGTAGATTGCATAGAACTAGCTAGGGAATTGTGGTACAAGATAGGTCAGGCTATATAGTACAGAGATAGGCTGTGCAAACAGTCATGATGAGTTAGAGTGATGCATCAATGCACAGCAAGAAGATGGGATCAAGGGATCAAAAGATGGTGGCTGGGAGGCAGTACAAGGTTACCATCAAGGTGGTAATGTGAAGAGGTGACAGTGTAGAGGTGTGACAATGTGAAGAGGTGATAAGGTGAAGGCATGTAGGTAACCAAGGATTCTGCAGGTGATCCATAAAGGGATGTGCCACTTGGTCAGCAAGGATGGGTCAATTATGAGGAGTCTCTATCATCTTTGGTGGTTATCATTCAGCAAGTTAAGTAGGGGGAGGGACTTATCAAGGGTAGAAAAGGAAAAACTGTAACACCTTCAGCGAAAGTGGTGGCCAGTCTGGTCTTCAGGTTATTGAGGAAGATTACAATCTGTGCCAGCTCACCATATACTTCATAGTTGACTACAAAGTAGGCTTTCATAGCACAAAACCACCATTTAGCATCTTCTGGTTTTCCATTACAAGGGCCTGGGTTTCCAGCATGGATTTCAGTTTCTTCTTCTTGAAAGAAGAAGGAGGATGCTATTAGAGTAGTGGAGGCAGGTAAAGGAGCTGGGATGAGAAATGTAGAATTCAGAGGGGCAGTAGGTATAGGGGTAGATGAAGACTCAGCAAGGGGTATGCGACTGTGGAGGTCCTCCTCCATTGGTTGATCCAGTGGAGGATGTTCCATTGGGATGGATTCCAGAAGTGATGGAATAACAACAGGGTGTTACAATTCTATTCCCTTTTCGCTCCATACTCTTATTCTGCTCCGATGCCATGTTTCGCTCTTCACCTCTCTCGTACTCATACGTTCCTGTCAACTTTCTCTTTATCTTTAGCCCTTCTTCTTCTACCCTCCATGTCCTCTGAGAGGACGTACTAGTCTTTACCCAAACCCCCTTTGGACGATGTTCTCCTAAGTCACTTCTCCCACAGTGGCTCGTGCCCTTATTTCCATGACATTCCATGGAGTTCCCCTGCTCTATATATACCTCAGTCGCCTGTACAATACTCCCCACTCTTGCTCTACGCAATACAACGCGTACTTTGTGTCTCTCGAGTCCTCAGACCTCCTCTGAGTCCTAGTCTCTGTGCTTCGTCTTGTCCAGGATTCCCTTTGCTCTCCTAGGTGGATTGAGACGCTGTAGACCTCTTAGTGAGCGTCCACCTCATCCACAGGTTGCTGTAACGACACAAGTGTGCGTTCAGCGTAACACCCTCAGTCCGGATCAAGTCCGGACATCATTCGTCTTTGTTGGTAGGCCCACTCAAGCTTCATCCCTTCTTGTTTACCTTGGTTCCCCCTTGGGACGAGACTATCTCATGCCCACCTTTTTCTTCGTCGCATCCTCTGGACTTCCTGAGGGTCGGCATCCCCCCAACTGTTTATTCTTCTTACCACTGGAGCCCACCGCGAGGGGGTCCACTGGTTCATCAAGAAGGTTGCTCCAGCCAACACCTCAATGCCTAGAGCTCAAAGCCCTCGCAAACTTCTTCCGTGATCTCAGCATCTCTGATCGAGAGATCCTGGTGCCAGTTACTCCGGACCGGGCTCGTCATCGTCGCCTAAGTCTTCCTTCACCTGTCGTCGCTGATTCTTTCCCCTTTATCCCAGGAGGCTTTGCTAGCTCCACCCCGCGCCGTTCACCTTCACGGGACTGCTCATCTCTTGCGGACCTCCTCTCGTCCTTAACACCCCTTACGCCGTCTGGACTTCGTGATCCAGCAGTCCTATCCGGGCGAGACTCCTCCGTTTCACTATCCTTCCTCTTTGATCACTCCAGACTGCTCTCCCCTATCCAATTTGCTCCTCGTCCATCATCCTCTTCGTCCATGCAGTCGTCTTCTCGATCGTCAAGTTCGACATCGTTCCCTATCCCTCAACAATCTCTAGTCCAGCAACCGCCGAACCCGCCAATTACCATGGCTAATCCTGTTTTCCATATGCCCCTTCGTGGCACGCCCAACGCTCCTCGATTTGATGGCAAGACCCCATCTCAGCTCCCTCGGTACTTCAAAGATATCGAGCAGCTCGCCGACCAAGCCATTTTGCAGCTGGACTTGAAAATCAAGGCTGCCCTTCGATATGCAGACCTCGACGAAGCCAAAGTTTGGGAGACACTCCTGGAGACCACCGCTAATCCGGCAGACTGGGACAACTTCGTCGCAGCTGTTAAAAAGTTGTATCCGGGCTGCGAAGGTACTAAGCATTATTGTCGCGCTGATATTCAATATCTAGTTGAGGACGCACACAAGAAGCAGCTGCGCAACCAGGACGACCTGGGTGAATACACCAGGAAGTTCACAAAAGTAGCCACTCTTCTGATCGCTGCTCGCAAGCTGTCGGAAATGGAGCGCGACATGTTCTTTTTGACTGGATTCCACCTGTATCTCCAAGATCGCATTTGCCACCGCCTCTCCATCGTCAAGTCTGACCTTCACCCTGATGACCCCTACCCGATGAAGGACGTCACTGATGCTGCCAAGTTCTTGTTAACCGGATCTGCCCTTGAGGTCCACGCCCTTTTCGTCCAGCGCTCCTCGTGCCCAAACCCCTAACCCATCTCGAGGGACTCCCTCTTTCCCTGTCTCATCGTTCAACCTGTCCCCTGCTCTCAAGACCGAGCCCAATGCGCAGCAATCTCTTTTGGCGCTGTTCTGCAAGTTCTGCAGTAGTCCAAGCCATGTCATCCGGACCTGCGAGCACTGTATCGAGTACATTAATACCAGTAAAGTTATCCACGGCACTGACAACAAGCTCTACCTCCCTGATGGTATGGCCATACCTCGTGCTCCGGGTGGTCGTTGCCTTAAGGATGGTGTCGACCATGCAATCGCCCAGTCCACATCGAAGTCCAGACCCACTGTTACCGCCAACTTACTTGCTATGTCGTGTCCAGACACCCCTACCATCCTCGATATCGACCCCTCCGCCTTCGCCACAGCTGAGGTCTGCACAGACTGTGATATGCCTGTCGCTGGCGATGAAGACTTCCAACCGTACCTTGCTCAAGCTTGGGCGAGTTTCCAGGCTGACAGGGCATTGAAAGAGAAGGGAAAGGAATGTGTGAGGTTTGATGGAGTGCACATCCCTCCTCGAAAGTGCGCAGATGGTCGTCTGGCCACAGTGTCTGAGGAATTATTGTCCCCAGAGCTGCAGAACGCTGCTGGGGTATCTTCATCATCACCTGCTTCGTCAGCTAACCATCCTTCCGATAACACAGCCCCGTCACGTCCTGTTTCGTCGCAGTCTGGACCTAACCAATCCGGGGTGTTGACCTCTGCACCAGCCGCAGCTTCAGCTGCTAGTAACATCCCTCCTCATGCTCCATACGCTAACAAACCGTTTGTCCCTGCCACGCAGTACAAATACTCGTTCGCCCTCGAGGACAACACTGCTCCCAAGCGAGTCCTCGAGAGTGTACTCGACACCAGCGTCCCTGTTCCAGTCAAGGACTTGTTTGCGGTTGCCCCTGAGTTCCGGAAGCAACTTCAGGACTTGACTATGGTAAAGCGTGTTGGCACTACCAACCCCATCACAAATCTCGCTCACATCCATGAACTGGCTGCTCGTGCACCCTCTCGCATCACCAAAGAATATGGCAACCATATTGTTCGTAACGATGATGGCCTCATCGTTGCCCACCACAGCCTTCTGCTTCGAAGCCTTGAAGTCAAGATTGGCAAGTCCGGACGCACTGTCGCTGGTGTTCTGGACTCTGGTTCTGAAATCGTTGCTATGCCCAAGCGGGTCTGGGAGAAGCTCGGCCTGCCCATTTGCTCTGACCACGTCATGCATATGTCGTCGGTAAATACGACCATCGACTCAACCATGGGCGTACTCGAGAACCTCGCCCTCAATTTTGGAGGAGGCGAAGTTATGGTCCAGGTCCAGATTCTCGCCAGGGCTAATTTTGACTTACTCCTCGGTCGTCCTTTCCATTGCTTGATGAGCGCTAACACAGAAGATTTTCCTGATGGTTCACAGAACATTACGCTTTGAGACCCTAACACGGGCAAGCAGTTTACACTGCCTACGCGCCCTTGGTCTGAAGGATGTCCTCGCTGCTGCGAGCGGAAGCAATGTCACCATCACCAATCCATTTTGGAGATGGGTTTTTAGGCATCGATGATCTGCCGTCTGGCTGGGGAGAGTCTTATAATCGTATTGTTTCTCCTACTGATCTGTTTGTCTCGTCCTTGTCGGTTTCCTTGTTTAATCCCTCTTCATCGCATATACGTTTGCCTCTTCCTTTGCTTGATCCCATTCCTCCGTCTCCAAACTACGATTTCCTTTCATCCACGCAGTCTGGTCTCAGTCCGGACGTGTTGTTGGCCCTCTCTTCCGTTTATTCTTTTGATCCCGCTTCTCACTGCCTGGTTTACAAGCCAGTGGCAAGGAAGGTTCGCTCAGTTGTCGCCCCGACCGATGCAGAGTTTCGCATCACCCGTTTGCTTCCGGACGACCCTCTTCTTGGGCTTTGTCCCCTCCCTTTGTGTCCCCTGGACTTCACTCCTGGTGTTCACTTCACACAGGAGCACACTGACAATTTAGATCTCGATCCCGCTAACTGGCTTTGGCCAGAAGAAGTCAAGCTAATCCATTGGCTCATTCGTGAGCACGAGATGGCCTTTGCTTGGATCCCTACTGAGCGCGGTCGTCTCGATGAACGCTACTTCCCACTGGTCAAAATTCCTACTGTGCCCCATACTCCTTGGGTGTTACAGAATATTCCCATTCCTCCGTCGATCTGGACTGATGTCATACAGATCATCAAAGATCATATCGCCTCTGGTGTGTATGAACCATCCACTGCCGCCTATCGATCTCGCTGGTTCTGCGTCCTTAAGCAGGACGGCAAGACCCTTCGCCTCGTCCACGATCTCCAACCTCTCAACAGCATCACCATCCGCGACTCGTCTGCTCCCCCATTTGTCGAACACTTCGCAGAGTCCTTCGCTGGATATGCAGTGTATGGGATGCTAGACTTGTTCGCCGGATATGACCAGCAACCCCTTCATCCGGACTTGAGGGACTTAACAACATTCAACAGTCCCATGGGCCCTCATCGTCTCACTACTGTCCCGATGGG
>JBBPTT010000247.1:0-35074 GCA_038094175.1 Boletellus aff. lepidospora
TCAAGCGCACGGTTCACACAAAGGACACGAAGATGGTACGCACCGCATCTGAGCCAACAATTCCTCTTCGGACAATGTGTCCTTTGCATCCGTGTCCATATTGGCCTTGACTGCGACAGGGTGAATAGCGTGGCCGAGCGACGAGCATATTGCATACCAAGTAGACTAAAAATGTCCCGACGTCCATTTCCCGCTAACAGGGACTCCGCTTTTTCGCGCACCAATTGTCTTGCCACTTCAGTAGCCACTTTTCTCACCTCGCGTGCACGTTGAAGTCGAGGGTTTGATCCATGATCAATTATCCATTCGAGGATCCACGGCGGAACATATTTAGAAGCCGCCTGCACGAAAATCTGTGGTGAAGAGGGACGCCCAAAAATATCACTCCTGGGAACAGCGCCAAGTTACTTGACACTCTAGGAACGTTCAAAGGAGAACCGACATCAGATTGTTATAAACCTTGGCCAGAGGGTGTTCATCGTTTTCGATGGTCTCGAATTCGACATCGAATGCGGCTAGTGGAAAATTCTGGGGTACATTTTTTATCGCACGAGAACGGAGACAAGAAGTACCTTGGCCAATTGCATCCAATGTTCCTCGGGAAAGCCAAGCCGGGATATTGAGGACAATCTTCTGGTCCGTACTGTTGCCTATGATCTCCACCCACTTCGTGCACATCTAAACCTCAAATAAGACAGGTAAGGGTAGACTGGGCTGACATGCAAGAACTCACCAAATCAGCGCATCTCCTGAAGATGTCTAGAAAGGCCTTGGTTTCCAGACTGCCAAATCCAGGAAGAACAATCCGCCTTTGTCGCCTGTGATCCTCCCCTGTCAAAAGCATCATCAAGACTCGAAGCAATCAAGTGCCCTGCCAAGTACCGTCTGCCCAAGTGACGCCCATGCCAGTCACTAACCGGGAGAGCACGAGGAGATTGGGTTGCTTCGGGTAACGATAGGCCGAGGTGTTGAAGATTCGCTGAAGTGCTTTTGGATCGGCAACTAAAAGCTGGTCCTCCTGAAGGTGCAGCATGAGACAGGCAGGAAACTCGAGTGACGGGTTGAACTTGCTCCAAAGACAGATCCGAACCGAATGACGTCCCCATACAAGCTTTGCCATTCAAAGTCGGTCTTACCGACCGAACGTTGGAATAACTCAAGCAAGTTTCCTGCACGATATGAGCACAAGGCGGCGAGTAAATCGAATGGGAATACCAAAGATGAATGAAGACGACTTGGGGCCGCGGATCTTGGGCAGCGACGGGCGAGTGAGGCGCTTGGTGAAGGCGTATGCAAGCGTGAGACCCGCCAAGCATGCCACCACGAAGGTGAAGATCATGGTGGGCTGATGATGTGAACAAATGCCCCAGGGCCAGGCTTTATACCTTTCTAATACCCCCGATGGCACGGAGGGTATGCTTCGGTTCGTCCGACTCGTGGGACCGCGGAAATATTCTTAGAAGTGTTTCATGGTTATTATCTTGTAATGCGGGCGGCCAGACGCGGCCCAGGGAGAGAAAATCGAGCCGATAGTCGCATCATGATACCTTTACATACTTTAGCACTGTTAGGTTGCGGGTACGGTCGCAGCGCCGCAGTCACAGAAGAGAAGAGCAGTATCGCAGATGAGCCCAAGGCGGGCGTTTGCTGCCTGAACTGCAACCGTGACGGAGGGCACAAGGTATGCGAAAAGCAGGGTCAAGGCGGCCGATTGCCACCTTTTTGGCGACTACTCGGCTCAGGACAAGGCGTGGTTTATGTAATCACCATGTGGATTTCAAGACCATATACTATGGCCCAAAAAAAACTTCAGCAGTCACACTTTGTCATGATACACTGAAATCAAACCCAGTTCAGCACACAATGGCCTTGTCACTGTAGGTATACAACAGAATACCTGCTAAGCATAGTATCCATAAGATATGTTGCAAGTATCAGGTGATGAGGTAGTGTAGGGTGTGTAGCTTGCATTAACATTGATTCATTGAATAGGGCCTTAGCCAAACCAAACTGAACTTTGGCAACCCTACACAAGATGGACCATCTAACTCAACTCAAGACTGTCCACCAACTAATGGCATGCCTACAACAAGGCAAAACATTATCTTGAAAGTCAAGACCTCTTTATGTTACAAGAAATGCCACCCTCTCTCGACCGGCAAGACATGGGATGACCTTGATGAGTTTTTCTTCTCCTTCTACCTATGCTTCTCAACTGGTAACTTCCATTGATAGTCATCTTCTTCCTGAATCGTATCCAATTCCCATGCCACCCCAGTTTAGTCTAGATCTTGATGCGCCCATTTCTCTTCTGGACACTCCTCTTCTAAGATGATTCTCTCACATCATCTTGTGTTCCATTCGTACCTGGATACCGCAGTCCTCTTGTCATGACCCTTGACCTATCACTGGCTGATTCTTAGTCATAGTCAAGACGTAGTGGTATATAAAGACTCGTGACCTGTACTACTCTTTTCTTTAGCTAGTTCTACGCAATCTACATGTAGTTTTCTGGCCTCCTCGAGACTGCTCTTCACAGTTAGAGAGATCCTCTCGTGTCTTCGCACTACACCTCAGAGTGTGCGCTTGACTAGTTGTTTTCATTGGTTCTAGACTTGAGGTCGAACCTTTGACCTTGCTGGATAACTCCATGCAAGTGTAATGTTACGCTGAACGCACAGCAAGTGTCGTTCAAGCAACCTGTGGAAGGGCGGACTCTCACGAAGAGGTCTCAGCGTCCTATCCACCTAGGAGAACAAGGAGGGACGAAGGACTCGAGGGGTACTCGAGGACTGAGGGCGTTGGAGAGCGAAGGACTTGAGGGATACTCAAGGACAGAGGAGCGACACAAGAATGCGTAGGATTGCGTAGAACAAGTGTAAGGAAACTACTAGAAAGACAAAGGTATATATAGGCGAGGATGAGTAAGTATCGAAGCCTATGGAACGTGGTGGAAGGATGAGATAAGCTGCTGCGGTCAAAGCGCAGCAGGTACAAGGTACGGATGGTAACTAAGGGAAATAATCCGAGGCGACTCGGATGACGCAAGAGAAGGGGCCAAAGATGAATAGGAAGTGATCGAAGTGCTCGGCGAAACTAAGCGGGCCGGCACGGTGAAGAGAAAGTATGGAAACGAGGAAAATACGTGGTGCTAAGGAGAAAATCGTAACATGTAACACTTTACATGGACCTCAAGCCTATTGAACCAACCAGACCTCCCCTCAGATTGGGTTACCAAAACCAAGGTTTAATCAGTATTAGGCCTCCTGGTAGACTTCCACCACATACAGGAACCCCTACTTAACCCAAGCTGGACACTCTCTGTCCACCAGTAGAGGTGCATAAATGCATCTTTCCTCAGACCAGCCATGACACAGTTGTACCACACATTATGTAGGACTAGTCTAGATAGTTGCTGCATAATAACACCACTTTTTTTTGGACAAGAAAGGTATAAAACAACCTCAAGTAAAGTTTTAACCAGTGAATAAACAAAGCCAGTGCCAGCCCAGGCACTGGCAGATGCCCCCGGCCTTGAGTTTCATTTCCGGTACAGGATGTACAAGCACAGTATCGTGACGCAAGTCGTTCCTCCATCTCAAACACCGTCCTCGCGAGCAGCAACCGACACGATCAACGGTAACTGGGAGCCGCATTCGAGTTCGCCCTCGATGACCGGAACCATCACGATCCCCGGGCCCCGATCAACCCTCTGGGCTTGTGGTGTCATCGCGAATTCAAATCTGTTGATGATCTCTACGAGGAATGCTTGGACCTCGATTACACTGTCATTGACGACCGATTCAGTATCCTTTCTTTTCGGACAGGACGGATTGCGTACGCAAAACGCCATCCCAAGCATGCGCGGGCGCCGCTTATGAATGTCATCCTATCATTTTCAGGAAGTCGTTATTGGAATGAACGCCCGCATATGTGCAAGGATTTGCCTCACAGGTTCGCATAGACACCAATCTGGACGGATTTCCTCTCGCTTGCCACGCCGTCCAGCCAGCGATCAGGATTGAATTCGTGTGCATCCTCGCCCCACAACTCCTTGTTGCTGTGGCGTTTCGGTGTTGAAAAGCCATGAGGTAGATATCACGAACGTTGCTCACCGGTGATAGGCAGCGATCGACGTTACAATCCGTGTCCCTTTAGGGACGACGATCTCACTAATCGCCTCACCTGATTCTGTGGTAATCGGGCGAGAAAGGGGAAGGACGTCGTCTTCACGAGCAATCCGCTGGATGTGCGGTACCACGCAATGGTATCGTAGTCCTTCCTGGTCATGCACCCATTCCGTGAGTCGAAGCCAGGAGTAACTGAGACGCAATTCAAGCACCTTGATCACTGCCGTCAGGTAAGGCATCGCATCAAGATCGGCGACCGTGAACTGCGCGTCACCACGCGCTCGAACAGCAGCCTCCGCCTCTCGAATCTCGGCCCGGAGCCGAGACTGCATCTTCGGATGTCGGGCGAGTTCCAGGAGAATCCAGCTGAGCGTGTTTGCTGTCGTTTCATGCCCGGCAAACAAGATCGTCCTGGTCAACGTCAAGCGCACGGTTCACACGAAGGACACGATGATGGTACGCACCGCATCTGGGCCAACAATTCCTCTTCGGACAATGTGTCCTTTGCATCTGTGTCCATGTTGGCCTTGACTGCGACCGGGTAAATGACGTGGACGAGCGACGAGCATATTGCATACCGAGTAAACTAAAAATGTCCCGATGTCCATTTCCTGCTAACAGGGACTCCGCTTTTTCGCGCACCAATTGTCTTGCTACTTCTGTGGCCATTCGTTTCACCTCGCGTGCGCGTTTAAGTCGAGGGTTTGATCCATGATCAGTTATCCATTCGAGGATCCACGGCGGAACATATTTAGAAGCCGCCTGCACGAAAATCTGTGGCGAAGAGGGGTGCCCAAAAATATCACTCCTGGGAACAACACCAGATTACTTTACACCCTAAAAACGTTCACAGGAAAGCTGACATCATATTGTTATAAACCTTGGCCAGAGGGTGTTCATCGTTTTCGATGGTCTCGAATTCGACGTCGAATGCGGCTAGTGAGAAGTTCTGGGATACAGTTTTATCGCGTGAGAACGGAGACAAGACGTACCTTGGCCAATTGCATCCAACGTTCCTCGGGAAAGCCAAGCCGGGATATTGAGGACAATCGTCCGGTCCGTACTATTGCCCACAATCTCCATCCACTTCGTACACATCTACGTCTCAAGCAAGTCAGGTAAGGATAGACCGGGCTGGCATGCAAGAACTTACCAAATCAGCGCAACTCCTGAACACGCCTAGGAAGGCCTTGGTTTCCAGACCGCCAAATCCAGGAAGAACAATCCGCCTTTGTCGCCTGTGGTCCTCCCCTGTCAAAAGCACCATCAAGACTTGAAGCGATCAAGTGGTCTGCCAAGTACCGTCTGCCCAAGTGACGCCCATGCCACTCACTAATCTGGAGAGCACGAGGAGATTGGGTTGCTTCGGGTAACGATAGGCCGAAGTGTTGAAGATTCGCTGAAGCGCTTTTGGATCGGCGATTAAAAGTTGGTCCTCCTGAAAGTGCAGGATGAGAACAAGTAGGAAACTTGAGTGACAGGTTGAACTTGCTCCAAAGACAGATTTGAATCGAACAACATCCCCATACAAACTTTGCCATTTAAAGTCGGTCTTACCGACCGAACGTTGGAATAGCTCGAGCAAGTTTCCTGCACGATATGAGCACAAGGCAGCGAGTAAATCGAATGGGAATACCAAAGAGGAATGAAGACGACCTGGGGCCACGAATCTTGGGCAGCGACGGGCGAGTGAGGCGCTTGGTGAAAGCGTATGCAAGCGTGAGAGCCGCCAAGCCCGCCACCACGAAGGTGAAGATCATGGTGGGCTGATGATGTGAACAAATGCCCCAGGGCCAGGCTTTATACCTTTCTAATACCCCCGATGGCACGGAGGGTACGCTTCGGTTCGTCCGATTCGTGGGATCCGCACAAATATTCTTGGAAGCGCTTCATGATTATAATCTTGTAATGCGGGCGGCCAAGCGCGGCCCAAGGAGAGAAAATCGAGTTGGCAGTTGCGCAATGATACCTTACGTGCTGAGGCCGAGAAATTCGGGTCCCAAAAGTAACCTTAACACCGTTGGGGTGCAAGTGCGCAGTTGCAGCGCCGCAGCCACAGACGAAAGAATAGCATCACGGATGAGCTCAAGGCGGCGCATGTTTGCTGTCTGAATTGCAGAGGAGGGCGCGAGGTATGTAAAAAGCAGAATCAAGGCGGCCGATTGCCACCGTTTTGGCGACTGCTCGGCTCAGGACAAGGCGTGGTTTGACGGTAACGTAGTTGCTCGGGCTTTGCCACGCCACTCTCAGTCGATATGCAGCGCCGTCGATGTAGCAGAGTCATCAACGCCCGGAGGACGTGACCATCGCGTTCGTGTTCACGAGGGCATCATCAAACTCGGGCACACTGCTGAAGGTCTCCCCTGCTCCTTACGTCGCGCCCCCGAGAGCAGGCAAGCCAAAGTTACATAAATTTGGTTTCCTAGCTAGGCTCGAACCGGCGGCCGCTTTCCCTTCAGCCGCACCGCACCCGCGAGCTGTTGCCTGAATTGGCCCACACAAGTACTCTAATCACGAGGCGGTCCAACGGACATGAGGATAACGTGAAGACGAACCTGGAAATCCAAGGATTTGCGCGATTA
Source organism: Boletellus aff. lepidospora (assembly GCA_038094175.1). Taxonomy (NCBI): domain Eukaryota; kingdom Fungi; phylum Basidiomycota; class Agaricomycetes; order Boletales; family Boletaceae; genus Boletellus; species Boletellus aff. lepidospora. Next base: position 6,713 of record JBBPTT010000247.1, read on the forward strand.
CTATTGGGACTCTGCTACTCGCGATCAGCTACCTGAAAACAGGTCCAGGCCTGAGGGCAACCGTGCTCGATTCGGTTCACAGAGCGTCGATTCTCGATCGGACACACGGCAACGTGCTCTCGGACCGGCAACAAGAGCCAGCCGGATAGGGCTTGGTTTGCAGCACAATTAAAGGCCCCTCATGCACTCCTGAATATAGGTCCTTTGGGTCAAGCCACCCCCACAGCCGTTCGGCTATCACGCGCGATGGCTGGCCCAGCGCTTTGCGCCAAGTGTCTTCGGACTAGCCCACGTAGTTATCTAATACTCAAGAACGGAATGTGGCACAAGAGGGCGAATGTTTGCCATGTGAAATACAACGAGTACTTACTTGGACTTGCAAGTAAATGAAGCAGCGACTCAAACAAGTCTGATCGTCGCCAATAGCCAGGAAGAGACCAAGCTAGAAAAAAACATCATGCATCGGATCACGCATGTGAGGTTGTAAACAGTGGAAAGCGGACTTGCAACATCGCAAGTAGGTTGAGTTCCTGGGCCTGCAGGTGATGGCGTCAAATGGAGACACAATTTGTTCTGTAACAAGGAGTGCATACCGTGCGAGGTCAATGTCTCAAACAAAGGCAGCGTAGTAGGACAACCCTCCTCTCCTCAATGGGATCAAAGACGTTTGATATGTGGATACAATCGCGTGGGGAGAAGTCAGATGCATCCGACTCTGAGTTGTTATTAGGAGACACCACCAGAAGACCTTGTCATGCTCAACACCGCGGTTATGAGCGATAACCAAACCATGCTGCGTTGAGCGTATCATCAGAATCCACGATGAATGCTGTGGTCCATGCGTGAATCAGCGTGATTGGATGGGCCCGGGGATCAAAGGCGTGTCTCTGCTCCGAAGAGCTGTCTGGGCTGCAAAGGAGGCCTAAATGCGTTCGAGCGCACCTATGTCACCTTTTTGGCAACCGCAACCATCGTAGCCTAACTCGGGTCGAAATTAGAGACTGGTCAGCGCGACCGGGGTAGTGTGCAGCCATCACCGGGTTCGGGTTGGGGGGAGAGCGTCCGGTTCACCGGCTGAGATGGACGAGAACGCTCAAAAGTCCAGTTAGAAAAGTCTGGCGTGTGACTGAACTCCTGCATCTGTGGTCATCAGGCTCACTGTGGTCGCTGGCCAAGCAAAGCGGTGGCCATCGACGTGTCACTTTCCACATTACGCACGACATCGTCCGCAGCGCTGCTCTCGCTAGCATTCGCATGGACTTTCTTTCCCAAACCTACATCGCCCTTCGAGGGCCGACCGGTGCCCCGCAATCACCAACAGACACGATCGCGAAGCTGAGCGACCGTCTCTCTCCGTCGACCCTGCTCGCCGACAGACGCGCTGCCGTCCTATCACTCAAGGGCCTTACCCGGGATTGCAAGGCAGAGGTCGGAGAACGTGCCTTTCCCGGCCTCATACACGTCCTCCAAAACGACGCGGAAATCGATGCCGACATTGGGAAAGCCGTCCTCGAAACGCTCCATCACTTGTGCGACTCGGACGACGCGTCCAGAGAGCTCGGTCTCAGACATACCGACCACTTTCTCGCCAACGAACAACCAACCCACACCTTGTTCACCCTTCTTGGCGATTCTCATTTCTATGTTCGCTATGGGACGTTGCAGTTGTTGGCAACCCTACTTCAGAACAGGCGTTCGGTCGTTCAGGGATACTTTCTCAAGGCAGCTAATGGCGCGCCTAGCATCATATCCGTGTTGGAAGACAAGCGTGAAATTATAAGGAATGGTGAGTGTCCTCTACGAATCTACCTCCTCCCTATGTCCAAACTCGCATCCACTGTACGCTATGCTGACGAGGACACTTCTAGAGAATATTGTCATGATCCAGTTATTGATTTCACAAAGTCCCGATATCCAGAAGGTCCTTGCTTTCGAGGGTGCCTTCGAGAAACTCTTCAACATTGTCACGCAGGAGGGTGGGGTCGAAGGTGGTGTCATCACTCAAGATGCATTGCGCTGTGTGGACGGCTTGTTGCGTTTCAACGCTTCGAATCAGGTATGTCCCCTACCATGTACCCGCTGGCAACCCTGACTTGCGTAGAGTTACTTTCGGGAAACGTCACTGCCAGCCCTCCTATGCTCCTTGTTACTCTTTCCCCCGAATCTCCAAATTCAAGACCCGCCTCCGCAAGAATTTGCGTTGCAATTTTGGGATCAGCAAAAGACCTCGAACGTATCTCTCACTATTGGGATCATGGGCATGCTGATTGGTTCCAAGGGAGGCAGTGTTAGTGGCATCTTGAACGGTCCTCTGTCGTCTCAGCTGACCATACTTTAGAATCGGGAGACCACGTTGCACGCCCGGTGTCTTGTCGAGCTTGCGCTCGCCTCAAATGCACCCACATCCCTGAAGACCCAGGTACGCATTTACGTGATCGTATTCCTTGATCTCATACCCTACAGGCTTTGCGTTTACTTCCCAGTAATCTTGCCTTTCCGTTTTCGGACGTTATCTTGACACCCTACATGCCCGTTCCCGAGACAAACGGTGAAGAGTGGGACAGATTAGAGCCAGCATCTGCGCTCGATGTTCTCGTAGAGCTAGTCTTGCATGGGGAGTACAACGGTCTGTATGGTGACAAGCGGTTTAAAGAGGCTCTGGAATTGCGTGGCGCCGCACTCAACATTTTTGATGTGAGTCCTTTATTTCAGTTCTTGCTTTGCTCGTACAACTATTGCCAAGAACTTTGTCCGTAAAGAGGAGGTCAAGCAGGCGATCATCCAGGGCATGCTCCCTCCAGAAGGTCTGGTTTGCCCCATGCTGTTGGTATATTCCACTCACCCTTGTTACAGCCCCGACGCTCGCTCAGACAGTTTCTCCGCTCTTTCATGCTCTGTGTATTCCCCCCACTGCCCCGCTCAATGTCATGAACGTTACGACAACCCACTTTGCCACTCTCCTTTTTGCGCATTTACTCGCATTTTCCCCGCGCTGCAAGGCGCTGGCACGATCCATCAAGCTTTCCCCTGCCATCCTACCCTCTACGCCCGGTCAAGGGCAGTTTTTCGTTCCTGCCGATGGCGCACCGCCACCTCCTAGTGTGCCAGAGCCAGATGACGACGATGCACCGCAAGGCCTTATCCAGCTCTTCACCGAAAATCTCTCGCTGTCGTTCTTGTCCAAATCGCGCGTGGACGACGCGAACGAGAAGGAGGTGGCTGAATGGGAACGGCTGATCGTGGGTTATCTTTGTCTGCTAGCCCAATGGCTGTGGGAGGATCCCAAGGCGGTCAGGGAGTTTCTCGAATCGGGTGGGCTGAGTGTAGTAAGTGCCGGTGTAGGTTTACCTGCGCTCGTCTCCTCACGCACCGTGCTGAAAGCTCGTGGAACCAATCAATCAAACCGCGGAGACCGACAGTCTCGTTCCTGGTCTGTGTGCGTTCCTCCTCGGCTTATGCTACGAATTCAATCGCGAACCCGGTGAAATTACGCGGTGAGTCTCGTTTTCTTGCATTGTCTGCAGAGCACCTTTCCCATTTCGCTAGATCGACGATTTACCCAATCATCTCTCGGTTGGGGGCCGATGCACTTGTTGGTCAAATGACGCGTTTCCGCGAGGACGACCGATTCAAGTCGGTCACTCCGGAGTCGATGGTCGTACACTCCCGGACGCTGGGCGGCGCCAGCGCCGTTCCGAATCAAAACCCCGCCGAGCAGGAAGGCGAGATCTGGTTCGACTGGGCCTTTGTCGATTTCTGGAAATCAAACCACTGTGAGTGATTGCCGAGGGTCCGCGTCAATGGCGCGCTCACGAGTCCGTTCACGAACGGGTGTGGGTGGGGGGAGTAGACACGGTGCAACGCGGGTTGAGTACGGATCCGAACGCGCAGTCCTCTTCCGCGTCCTCGTCCTCGGGTGCGCCGTTTCCTTTGACACGACGTCGGGCGCTCGGGCGTCGTCCCCCCTCTGACCCTCTTTTGTTCGGAACCGCAGGTCAAAGTGCAGAGTCGGCCATGTTGATCAGCTCGCTGCGCGACGTGATCCGCACGCAGGCGACCGAGATCGAGACGCTCCAGGCGCAGCTCCAAGCGCTCACCGCACGGTCTTTAGCAGAGGTCAGCGTTTTCCTCCTTTCCCTTCTCCCACGTCTCTCGTGTTTGTCGTCGTCGTTGGTGCTGACGCCCGCTTGCAAAAAAAAAAAAAAAATCCACGTGACAGCGCGAGGACCTCCACGCGCGCGTCTCCGGCCTTGAGGTCGCGCTGGGAGACGCCGAGGGGAAGCGGCGGGACGTGGAGAAGGAGCAAGAGGACTTGCTCGTGCTGCTCGACGAGATGAGCACGAAGCGGCGGCGGGACAAGGTGCGGATGCGGGCAGCTGGGCTAGAGGTGTCCGAGGACGAAGAAGAGGGGGATGGGGACGAGGAGGATGACGATGACGAATGAGGTGTCGACGCGTCGACGTGTGCCGTCGTGGTTTGGACGAGCGGTGGTGAGTTCGGTCTGAGGAGGGTGGTGTCGAGGCTGCGGAAGGCGCGAGGATGGGTATGTCTCCCCGCAGGGTTTTTCTCGTCTTGCGTGACAATTTTTTTTGGCACGGTCCACATTCGACGACAAACTGTTCTTTGTTCATGCGGACGCTGTATTAGATTTTCCGCTACTAGACAGTGATGAAGACAGGGCGGCAGAGCGGATTAACCGATTAACGACGATGCTGTGTATGCCTAGTATTACAGGGACAGATTATGTCATGGTCTACAAGTTACCCGGTTGGCACGAAAGCGGAGTGGATGAGGACAAAGGAAGAAAAAAAAAAGGAAATTGTACAAGGTGTAGATGAAATGTCGTGGGCGTCATGGGCCGGACATCCGTCCTGCGAGTGTCAGCTCAAGGGATTGTCGGTCGTCATCTTGGAAAGGAAAAAAAGAAAAGTACGAAGGGACCGAATCGCGTGGACCCACACCCGCGCAGCACGTCGCCTGCGACTCAATCACACCGCTCGCCCGATCGGTCCTTCCGTCCATGACTCCCACCACGTCGTCCGGCGCCGTTCGTTCCCAAATCCTTGCAAGAACTGAAGGACGCGCCATATGTCCGCCCAGTCGCTCCCGAGCCCCAGGCTGACGCGGACGACGCCCAGTTCGCGCCCGACGAGCGTCTCGACTTCCCGGAGGGTCGTCCCGTCGCTCAGGCATGCCATGGCGTCTTGGATGCCGAGCATCGCTGAGGCACCGCCCGGATTGCACATGCAGCCGGTCCGGAGAGAGATGCCGTATGCCGTAGCGACGTGCTCAACAAAGCTGTTCGGGATCATGTCGCCGGTGGGCTGTGCGAATGGACAAGGAACGGCGTAAGCTTTTTTTTGCCGCTTGCACAGAGTCAGGGATGGACTCACGAAAAGGAGGATGAAGGATACGGTTGATCCTGTGTCGGATTGTTCGCCGACCGACTTCAAACGCCGAGAGGGGAGCTTGGAGAGAATTTTGACGACCGGCGCATTATTCACGTCGTGACGGAGTTCACCCATCGATGATATTAGAGAATGCATGAGACATGATAGACGGAGGGGAAGGAAGGGGAGGTAAGTAGAAAGAAATCGAAGGCCGACGGTGACCGCTGATAGGGTTAGATAGTTGACCGTTCCATCCTGCACATACGGTTAGTTATGTCAACTCGTGGTTTGAAAGCACCTTGTTACCTCGAACCGTTCATGGGGCTTCGCTGCCCTTGTCACCACCGTTCCAGGAACCTGTACAACATCCACGTTACCGCCAGCAAACCACGGCCGCTCCAATATGGCTAAGAAGCTCTCCTTGACGACAAGCGCCCCTACCCCAGTAGGATATCCAAACATTTTGTAGAAACTGATGGCCATTGCATCGACAGGGGTTTCAGCCAGCGAGATCACAGTGGAAGGTGCCAAAGCAGCTGCATCCAGCAGAGTGCTGTATCCGAGAGAGGAGGCATAACTGAGGACTGAGAGCGGATTTTTGGAGTTGGAGATATTCGATTGACCAGTTAGTGCGAAGAGCGACGGCGAAGATGACGTGGCTGGACGGTTTTTTTGAAGGATGTCCTATGGGAGACCAGAGTGAGCAGAGGAAGGCGCGTATATGCGGGCGGGTCGAGTGGGTCTGTCTTACCTTGGCAGTTGACAGCTGGAAACCACCCGTAGAGGTCGAAGGGATATAGTGTACCTGGGAGCCGCGTCGCGCCGCGAATTCACGAATGCCATGTACGCTGTTGTGAGAATCTGCGCCAAGAACAAAGGCGCCGTTTTCTTGAAAGGGGAATGCTTCTCCGACAAGCTTGAGCGCTGCCGTTGCGTTGGCGGTGAAGATGACGGTATAACCCCTGGTCGCTTGGAAGAATGAAAGAACCATCTCCCTGGCTTCTTCTACGCACGCCGAGGATAATCTCGAACTAGCGTGGGGATCAATAAGGTGAGGTAGACTCCAAGAAAATCCGGTCTTACCTATTGCTGACAGAGTGGGTGTTACCCATGATGTTTTGCGTCAGAAAATCGCCATGAACGCGGACGAGACTCTCGGGGTGCTGAGCACCACCCATATAGTCGACATAAGTTTCGCCTGCGCGATCAAGCCGTGCAAGGTCAGTCTTCCGGAGAGTATCTATGATCCAGGTGCTCTGGTATTCTGGGTACGCTTGCAGGAAGGCCGAGTAGGCGCTGGCTGCCTGTTCGCCAAGAGATCTCAGTTGGCCCTGGGAGATGTATGCGGACAGCGATGGGCGAAGGAGAGAGGGGGGACGGGGGACACTGGGAGGATGAAAGGGTTGAGGGAAGACGTAGGACGAGAGATCGGTGTCCCCGCGGTGGTGATCTTTTTCGTGGAGGGTGTCGTACGAAGAAAAGGATTTGAGCAAAGACGGGTGTGATCTGTGCGGCTTGAGCGTGACGCGAGAGACGGGAGGAGGGGACGTGACGATATCAACCCGCGGCTGATCGTCCTGGGGGAGTATGCAGGAGTACTTGTTACCCATGGCCAGGCGAGGAGAGGACGCTGCTGGGGCTTGCTAGAACAGCGTACGCTTATAAACACAACGGCGACCCGAGCACGGCCATGTTTCATGTCGGTGAGAACAGGGGGCCGATAAGGAGCGAGAGCGAGCACGCATCGACGGATTGGAATGGTCGTGCGGGATTCCACTGGGTTCTGCCGTCCGGATGGAAATAGTTACGCAGGTGGGCGATAGTGGGAGGGCAGGCACATGAATTCATTTCCGGCAGGACTGGCACTGCACCGCGGATGCAGAGCACACCAGGCTATTAAAATGGCATGCCCCGCCCGGTGCCAGAGCGGTGCTTCCGCTGGCAGATGCCAAGATGCCTCCGAGTCCCCCCGATTCAACGTCGACCTGGGTCGTGCAATCGGGCGGCGGCGTAAGCGGACACGACAGCGCATGGACCGTTTGTGCTCACCAGACGACGACAGGGGCGGTGGCGCCCAACTCTATTGCTACGTAAGGACCTGCAAGTTACGTTCACCATCTCCGCAAATGCGGGCGAAACATTGCGCATGGCCTGGACAGGATGATGGCGGGCGGTGAGTTGTGTGACTGTCGCCAACGAAACAGCCCTCGCATGCTGCGAAGACCCAAAAGTCGGTCGTGGCGCCGCGGACCTGTGCCAGGCTTGATTGGCGGTTTGTCAAGAATGAGGCAAACGACAGCCTTCGTCAATCGCGATGGAGGGACGGCCCCAACTCAGTCCCGGACGACAGCGCGAAGTTCAGCCCCGTATGAGCGGCCTCATTTCTGGGAACCTGCTTTTCCTCGGGCTTGCGTCTCGAGCACGTCCTTCAATTGTCCATATTACCCCAGCCTTTTTCTCTCCATGCTTTGCGGGGGCTTGAACGCGTCGCCCTTCAACTCAGTCCTGAGCTCAGCCCATGCACGAGCCGCTCCTGAGTACCGTAATGATTAGGACAGGCGGGGCACACTCGAGACCCGGTCTGGTTGGGTCGGCGCGACACGGACTGGCAGGACGGACAGCCGAGTCTGCAGAAACGCCGAAATGCTTGCAGTGCATGTGAGATATTTCGTCACAAAAACGCACCCATGCCGACACAGCCACTCCAGCCAACGCTCGTCCTCCAAAATACCGCACATCAAGGACACCTGCAACCGGACCTGCCGCTTGTTTCACGTCGGTCCGCTCTTTTCCTTCCCGCTTCTCCTGCCAATCCGCGTTTCATAGTTTCTTTCCGAGCGGCAGTTCGTCCTGGCGAACCTTCACAGGTTCAAACTCCAATCGCGCGAGCAGCTCCCGTTGACAACACTCTCCTCGCGCGATCAGTTTCGACACGTGCTTTCCCGCTTCATCACCGCGTACATGTCTGGCGATGTCGCTCAACGTCGACCCTCCAAAGTCGTCATCCCCGCGGCCAAAAACGGCGGTCTCAAAAAGATGCCCCCGTATTGGTACCCGTACACCACAATGGCAAAGGAGCGTTGGCTTGGAAGGGAGATACTCGAGATCGTTTCTACCGAGTTCAGGGACCGCAGCATGGAATATTATGTGTGTACCCCCTCCGTCCCGTGTTATCCACACGATCTTGACGGACGCCCCTCGCTCACAGAGATATGCTCTTGAGTCAGGTGTCACCACGATCAATGGACAAGTCGCAAAACCGGACACTGTAGTCAGGAACGGAGACCGTATCGAGTGAGTGTTTGTCCGCACCAAGGGCAAAGATATTCACCATCCGGGCATCGTGCTAGGAACGTCGTTCACCGACATGAGCCCCCTGTTACAGCTGCCCCAGTCAGGGTCGTACTACACGACAGCGAACGTGGTTTCCTCGTGATCGATAAACCTGGCAGCATTGTATGTCGTCCTCTGTCTCCACTCGGCTGCTCTCGAACAGGGTCGTAGCCTGTACATGCGTCGGGGAGGTATTACAGACACAGTCTTGTTGAAATGCTCCGATATGAATTCGGCTTCGACAAGGTATACAGTGGGTCTCATGTCCTATGTCATTGCATCACGCCTCAAAGTCCATCGCCCATAGCCATAAATAGATTAGACAGACTGACGTCTGGTCTCATGATAATCCCGCTAAATGCCGGCCTTGCACGAACGCTCACGACTGAATTCATGAATGGCTCTGTGAGGAAGGAGTATGTGGCGAGGTGTAGAGGAGAGTTTCCTGCGTGCGTTTTGTCTTCGTGGACCCGACCGATATATGGCAATAAACTTACTTGCTGGCTTTACCCAGGGAGGAGGTTGTTTGTGAAGAACCGCTACTGACCGTTGATAGACAAATGGGACTGAATATTGTACATCCGGAAGGAAAGGTGAGATTCGCGAGCACGACTGGTCGGCATCGCCATTCTCACCATTGGTATAACATCTTGTCACCAGCCAGCCAAAACGGTATTCAATAGGATCCGCTATGATGCTAGCACCGATACGAGTGTCCTCCGCTGTAGGTCCCATTCATGTCATTGCCCATCAACTAAATCAAGCGTTGTATCATGTAGGTCGCCCGTTTACGGGCCGTTGTAAGCACAGTTCCATTTCGTTGCTTCTTTCTCCTGCTAAGTTTCACTGGTCGCTTTATCCTGCCTTTCTTACTCTTGGTGCCCTTCCACGCCATCGCCACCGGCATGAAATAATAAGCGCATCAAATTAGGGTTCACCTTCAATTCCTTGGCAATCCTATCGCGAATGATCCAGTGTACTCGGAAGAGCGAATATGGGTGAGTTTCTTCAGGCTTCCATTCCCACCCAACCTACCAAATACACCATGTTTCATGTGCCACTGTTCTTCTCATTTCCAATACCTCACCATACCCTCGCGGCTTTCTACCTTTGCCACCTTGAGCAAATCTCGGTCAAACACATACTCACTTCCTTGGTTCCGTGCACAGGGCCCAAATCTGGGGAAACATGGCATCGATGTCATACCTAGTTCCGAGCGCTTCGCCCCTGCGCCACCCGAACACTTCAAAAGTGACATTAGCCCCGAGTCGGCCGCCGGACCCAATTTGGTTGATAGAACCGCGGACGAGAATAATGAAGTACACGTGCATCAAGGAAAGCTGCTTCCCAGAGAAACAGGCCACGACATTGGCATGGGCTCTCCTGTCCCCCTCTCCGCTGAGGCTGTCCAGATCATCACGCGGTTGAGGAATATGAAGGTTCGTCGCATCTTGTTCCTTTCCAATGTTGGAATGCGTGGCACTTGCCCCTATCATCCGCCCCCACCAGATAGAAGGACACTTACGTTTTTGTTTCCTTCAGGACGAGGACGAGGACTGGAGCCGATGGCGAGATGTCATTTTTCGGGCCAAGGGCATGCTGACGCCGAAAAGCTTTCGACGGCCACCTCCGCTGCCACCCCAGAATAAGCGGAAGAGAGGCGGCAAGAGCACCTTGGAACCACTTGGTACCGAGAGCGACCCAAAGTGGTCCGAACACGGCGTTCGTGAATCGGCGGATCCTGGAACACGCTCTCCAACACCCCCACTACCCCAGATCGAGAAACCTACCCAAGAGAACCTCACATACGGGAATGATATCCCTACACCATCCGAACCTGAAGAGCCAGCCCAACTAGCCTTCTCTGAAGCCATCTCACGTCTTCCGTCGCTTGCTGCTCCAGAACCTGAGGCGGACCCAGCGACGGGCACGTTATATTGTTCCGAATGCTATCTGCCACTGCATCCAGACCCCAAGCCAGAAAAACTGTACATTTTTCTGCACGCGTTGAGATACGAGTTGAGCTTGGGGTGTTTTGAGACGGAAATGCCGGAGTGGGCCGGGGAGGGGTGGACGTGGGAGCGTTGAGTGAGGATCGCGAGTCTGTTGCGTCCAATGCGATGGCGTGGCGCGAAGTAGCAGAGTGGCTGATGTCGTTCCGATTTCACGCTGGTTTTGGTTACCTCCGTGGGCTGCTTGCGGGCCAATCTTTCGCTGGCACGATGATCTTGAATCAAGTCGTTCCTTCCGTGGCCCGGTTTGGACCGTCTTGATCTTGTGCGTGCATCCTGTCATTAATTCCCGTTTTGACTACTAGCATGACGCAATTTGGACACACCCAATGGGGGGCACATTCCTCGACGTCTTTACCTGAGGATGGTTCTCAAGCTGGAGCACAGACATACGTCACTGGTACCACCTGGGCTTACCTCCTCATCCATCGATAGATGTTTGGCTCCAGTCTGGTTTGGAATTGTCACAGCATACGACGCATTGGCGGACCAGCGCGGTTTTCCCAACACTCTTTCACGATCTCTCCACTCACGCATTCTTCGTTTGTCTTATACTCACTCCTAAAATCCAAAAACATGCCTCGCAATCATCACGACCGTACTCTTACACACCGTCACCGTTTTCGTGACGCCTCACGTATGAAACTGATGGATCTAATCAAGTCCTTGCGACACTGCAGACCACGCAGAAACGTTCCTCATCCATCTTTGACCCACTCACATAGCGTTCCTCCCTTTACTGACCACGACTTCTCACCTGTGCACTCCTCTACACCCAACCCTTGCCGATCGCCATCTCCACACATCTTGAGCATCACAGAGGCCTGTTCATCTGGCATGAACACTTTAAACTCTAGTTCCCGCGAAGTTCCCTTTGACATCGACGGGGGACACTCATTCTCTCCACATTCCGTTCCAAAATTTCCGACGTCTCCCTCCATGTTCCAATTACGCTCTGCATCCACGCCAGACTATGTGGTGGAACGCTTGGAACAACACTTGCGTCGACTGCACCTCGGAGACATCTCAAGTCCAGATCACGTTTTGTCTCACAAGAGCCCCTTGCGTGACACACCGATGGACTTGTGCTCGGATGCGTCTCCGCAAAGCACCACGGATCCCAAGACGTCTTCTCGCTGTGTACTCCGCGAGAGGAGGCATGCACGAAGGCCGACAGCGACCTCACCGCCATGTGATCAAAACGCCGTCCCGATGATCGTCGTCACCTCTGTCGACGCCAAGCACGCCAAACCCTTGCCCCTCTCGGACCGTCGGCCGTCTGGCAGGACGCCATTGGGCCCGTCCAACCTCCCCAACCGTCCCACGACGAGCACGACCACGTCGTCCACCGGACGATCCAAACAAAAGGCGCTCGTCCCCGACGACCCCTTCATGACGCAACCTAGGCCGTCGCCGCCACCACCCGCGAACAAGAACGACCACGACGGGCTCGCGTATCGTCTCCCGCCGTCGATGCCTCTGTCCCGCGCCAACGCGAGCGCGAGCACGTTTTACCACCCCGAGACGCCGACACCGATGTACTGCGATCACCTCGGCGATTGCAGTGGCGATCTGTGGGAGATCTTGCACCCGCCGCTTATCGTCGCGAACAGGTTTACGCTCCCTCCGTTTGAGTTTCCGCCCATGCGCGCGGGTCTGTTTGATGACATGTGAAAAAAAAAAAAAAGAAACGTTGATGACGGGACGACGGGTTTTGTCGGCGACGAGACTCGATGTATGCGCAGGTGTATAGCACGCCGCTGTCATCATCGAGTGTTAAATCGTGTGCATGTCGTAACCTGGAAACGGGAGGGTTGATATCATACATTCCGCGGCTCCCAAGTGGTCGACGATTCGCAGTCTTGCGCCGGAGGACAAATATCAGATGTGTATAGGTAACAGGCCATAACGATGCTTTGGCAGAACGTCTCGCCACTATCAAACGTTGGATAACTCTTGAACCAGCGTGGACGGTCTGTGAGAGCACGTGTCAAATCCATGGGCGTGTCTGCAGCGCCGGCGTGCCACCCTGGGGGCTGTCACATGCCACGCTCGATCTCGGTCACCGACGAGAAGCGGGGGAAGCATCTCGCAGCCGAATCTGTGACTCGATCGGACGGGTGCCGCGTCTGCGACCCAAATGCTTCCGCTATACGTGGCGTACGAGGCTCGCGCGCTGCTTCGTCTTCGGTCTCCCCCTTGCGAGGCAGCGTCTACATGCCGTCGACACGACGGGAGATCGTTGGGCACTATTTTTTTTTTCTTCTCGGCACCATGCCGAGTGCCGAGATGCTGTCGTTTGTCGTCTTCTCCGCACACAGTCCCGCGTTCTTCTCTTTCCGTCTGCAAACGTTCTCGTGCACCATTTGGGGGGAGGTGTACGAACCCGAGCGGACGAGTCGAGGGAACCGGAGCGCTCTGGGCGCTCTCGTTCTGAGCCGAGCCACCGAGCCAGGCATGCCGTTCCGTCACTTTTGGCTCTCTTCCGTCTGGCGACGTGTCGTCCCCGCCATATGATGCGTTCTAGCCAGGGTTCCCGACCCTGCGCAGCCACACGTCAGGCCATGCGGTCTTGCCAACTTGGGGCGTGTTCAAAGCGGAGCCGAACGGATTCAAATGGTCTGGACGAGACGTCCGATAGGATGTGTTGTCGTACTAGGGGAGTGTGCATGACGGGCAAACGTGCTCAAAGTTCGATGGAGGAGAAAAAGAAAAGTGACGCATGAAATGGAGACCGTTCGTGATTCGACTCGAAGAGAACAATCGCGCTTGTTTGAAAAAAAAAAACAACTTGTGTCCGGCGGAGACCTCCGAGCTTCGAGGTGACAGGAGCTCCCCGTCGTCGGGGCTGGTGACCTGAAACAAAACCCGACTGCCAGTGTCAAGGTGTATTCTGATAGCGCTCGCAGGTAGGTCCGAGACGTCCGGTGGGCCGTTTGGAAGCGATCATTGACGGGCTTCAGGTTGTGCCTCGTCGACGACGGCGGCCGGCGCGGCAAAGTCAGAAACCCAAATGGACGCTCCGGGCAGGATCGTGTGAGATCGCCGAGACAACCGCGGGGCGGCGGCACTGGCACCAAGCAGTTTTCGTTTTCGGACGTGTACGCTGCCGCGTCTTCCTGCTGTCTGGCCGCCTCAGTCTCGGTCGACAGCTGGAGGACGGTGAACACGCTGTCGAGGGTTTGATGGCAACATTTGGCGTGGGATTCGTGATGAGTTCGTTCAAATTGCAAACCAGATTCACGTTCGCGACAACGTCAAATACAAGTCGATCTACTTCCTATCCGTGCGTTTGCATCCAAGTTTCAAGGCGGTTTTTCTTGCCCTTGGCTTCTCTGGTCAAATAAGTCCCTTCTTGGGTACCTGAAGCAGCTAGCTTCAAAATGACCGAGGTCAGCCATGGGATGAGGTAATGCAAAAATATGTGCGTTGCTCACGATGGGTCTGGGTGTTTATTTATTCTTCGGCGCCGGAGAAACGGAACACCTCCCCGACGTTACCCTTGCCCGATGATCGACGAAAATGGAGATATGAAGTGCGATCCAAAAGCCACGGTGCTTATCTGCCGCAACGCTCTATGCGGATGGGGGTGCCTTCTCCCGCGCCGTCAAGTCGCTCGATCCTGAACCCATTCGCCGGAGCGGACTCTGCAAGCTCTGTCATTTCTTCCTTTGTCCTCGCCGTGACGTTACATCCTGAGATAGTTTCAGAGGCGCAGGCTGAGATGGGCTCGGTGGTCGGTATGGAGTGTTTCCTGGAGTGTGTGATCGAGGAGGCATATCGTTGGAACCCATCTGCACTCATCAGCGCAGCTCGCATGGCGATGGAAGACGACGTCTACAGCGGGTATCCGATTCCGAAAGGTAAGAAGAGCTATCCTGTTAGGCGAAGAGAAAGGAGTGTTGGCACCAGGACACGTCCCATGTTTGCCGGCATGGGACTTGATAGGGACCACGGTGGTTGCGAACACATCGACGATGATCGATTGATCCACGATCCGCGCGTGTATCCCGAGCCGGCAACATTCGATCCACGCTAGAACGCCCTCGCTCGGATCCTAGAATTTGTCTTTGGATTCTGACGACGCCGGCAAGACGGCACCTACTTCTACTCTATTAATCCCGTCATGCCTAACGCGGACCTCTAGTTGCATCGGGGAAGGCTTCGCTGACAGCTTGATCTTCCTCACGATTGTCGCACTCGTTTCATGCTTTGACATTAGAAGGGCGATCGTGAGCGGAAGAGAAGTCGAGTCGCTCGTCAGCTACCCGTATTGTGCCCGGCGTCCGGCTCCGTTCGAGGCCCGGATCAAAGTGAGAAACAGCGCTTCCCAAGCATTGATTGATACCGCGCTGGCGTCCGAGGCAGAGGTCAATTATTTTCCGTCTGGTGCCGTTTGTACGATAAGTAGCAACCTTCAATCGACGTCGTTTTTTAAATGGATCAACAGTACCTGCTAATTGCTAAGCCCAACAGCTGACGGACGTGGAGGAGTTCTGGAACCATACCGTTCGGGGAGGACTTGATACAATTGAACCAAGGATAACCGCGCGGGGACCTATTATGCAGCACGTCAGACATGTCGACCCTCTCGAATGTATATGGTGACCTCTTACGAACACCCGATAGATAGTGCCTTCTTCTCCCACTTTCGCATGTGGCAGTCACTCGTGGCACTGGAAGTAAACGAGGAACCTACAGACCTGTTTTGCACCAGGCTCGTGCCTGGGTTGATTGGATGGCAGGACTCGGAGAGTGAGTGCTGCTCCGATTCGATTGCACGTGACCTCCTGTGGTAGACCATCTCACGCTCGTAACTCTTCGGGATTCCGTTGCGGTGGGGTGGATGAGTGCACGACGCCGTGTTCGGGTCATGCACACAATTGGTTAGATTATTAGGTGACGCCCAGGTCGGACAAGCGCACCCGACCTCGCACCACCCATGCCCGCTGAAAAACGGAAACCCCGTCTGCGACCGAAAAGCCAGACGCTCGTCGCCCGGCCCGCTGCCGGCGTCCCACCTGGGGGCCCGGCCCAAGCGTCGTCCTCCCGACGACACGCCGCACCCCGTCACAACCTCAAGCTCAGCGAATGGCTCGCCGTCTTTGCGTTCATCGACGACCATCCGACGCTCTCCCAACAGCAGATCGTCAGGCACTTTGCGACCCTCGCGTCCGGGGCCTTGGTGTTCACGCAGTCGACGCTCTCGCGCAGGTTGCAGGAGCGCGCGACGTTGGAGCGACGCGTCCACGATAACCCTTCCGCGCTCGACTCGAAGCGTCCTCGCGTCGTGACACGTCCGGATGTCGAGCAGGCCCTCTTCTTGTGGGTCAAGCACGCAAAGAGAAAGGGAGAGCACGTCAACGGGTCCGCGTTGAAAGAGAAGCGTCGTCGGTTCGAGGAGCTCTTCAACGTGCCAGAGGAGGAGCGACTCTTCGGAGACGGCTGGCTGGCCTCGTTTTCTCGCGCCTACAAGATTGGAGAACACCCCGGCCGTGTCGGCGATGTTGCACCCATTGCTGCCGTCGCTGCTGTCGACCCTCCCGTTATCCCACAGCTGGCAGCCGTCGAAAATGAGATTTCGGAGCTAATCTTGGAGCTCCAAAGACGGAATTGTATCTCCGGAACCCCACTCACGGTCGACGAGTTCATCGAGCCCGAGGAAGAAAGAGAAGATCCAGACTCAACGGCGGACGTCTTTGAACTTGGCGGGGACGAGGCGATCGTGGCAAGAGTGGTTCGAGGAATGGTAGAGCAGAGTCGGGAAATGATCGACTCGGACGATGATGACGACGACGACGAACCCCACACGCCCACGCCCGACATCTCTCGCGACGAAGCCATCGATCTCTGCACGAAACTCACCGAGGCGTGCTTGCAACACGTTGACGCACCAAACTCGGATCTCGCGGTCGGCTTGTTGAGCCACCTTCGTCGTTTCCATGCCTTCCTTCATCAGCAGGAGCTCGCTCATTCCCGTCAGACTACTCTGCATGATTTCTTTGCTCCCCACGGTCGCCAGTCCTCTGTGCCCAGTACTTAGCTGCCCGTACATGGCTGTCCGTGCCAGAAATGCGTCTGTGTCCCCTAAGTATACCCTTCGTAGTGTCAAGCCCTCTTCCGGCAGTATGCATTATGACATTGTTTGCATAACCAAAATCGATTCTACATATTCGTTCAGGTACATTTATTCTCGTACTACTTGCCATAATCAACTTCTACATATTGACGCCTTCAGCGCTCGCCGTTGGTCAAACGGGGGTCTCCCCCATCAAAGCTCGGAAGGCCGTCATGATCACACCGTCTCCTCGGGACGGATGACCAACTTCTTCGCGCTGACGAGGTTGTTCCTCATCCGTTCCAGTCCTGGAACGATCCCGTTGAGTCCGCCCGGCACGACCTCGATCTCGTTGGGCTGCGCAGACAAGAAAAAAAAAATCGCGCGTGAGCGACTCGCCGACCGTCTGCATGCACCCCGGGACGGACACGCACCACGATGTCGTCGTCCTCGACCAACGTCGTCAACTGCCGTGCCAGACCACGGCCAAACACCCTGTTGGCGGGCAAGGCGATGCTGCCGAGCCCGTACACCACCCTTTTCGTGCTTCCGGGCGACTCCCCGATCGTGAAGGGGTTGACGACGATGATGTGTCCTCCCTCTGCGAGCGCGTCATAGCCGACGTGTTGGGTTGCACGTATCGAGATCGCGTCAAAGACGACCCGGATCGGCTTGGTAGTGATCTTGGCGATCTCGGAGGGGAACGCAGCATCGGGGATATACCGGTCCACGACGTGGGTCGCGCCGAGCGACTCGAGGAGGTCCGCGTTCCTCAACGATGCGGTGGTGATGATGGGAGAAAAGCCAGAGAGCCGGGCAAACTGGATGGCTAGTTGAAAGCGGGAAAAAAAAGATCGACGTTGGGATGTCGACGTCAGCACGAGAACGAGATTTAGCTGTGGGCGCACTGTATTGTCCGATGGAACTCGAGCCTCCGAGAATCAGAATCGGTTGTCCTGCATACTGGCCGCGACCGCCTTCCCAAGGTGCCCTCAAGCCGGCACCAGTAGGAAACCGAGTGTAGAGGGGAACGGCTGCCGTGCCCACACCAAGCGGGAGCGAAGCGGCTTGATCAAAGGTGAGGTTGGCAGGGAGCTATGCCCAACGCAGAGTCCGTCATCCACACGGCTCGAATCCGCAAAAAAAAAAAAACTGCACCTCTATAGCGATGTCGGCGTGTGCGACGACATACTCCTGGAAAGTGCCATATCGACTGTTGGACAAGTCGCCCTGATGAAGTCTAGCGAGAATTGGGAAATGAGGGACGGCGATCCGAGTGCACGACAAACTGACGCACACTAGATCGCCTTTCTTGAATCGCGTCACACCCTCGCCCACAGCCTCGACGACCCCGGCGCCGTCCCTCCCTACGATGGTGGGGTAGACCCTCTCGGGGCGGCCTTCAGCTTGGATCTTCCAATCTATAGGGTTCAGTGCCACAGCGATTTCCTTGACAAGGATCTCCCCCAGTCCGGGAACAGGCTGGCGTATGGTGCCTAATTTAAAGGCACCTCGGTTTTTCACGAGAAAGAGGGCACGGGAAGGCGGCATGAACGGGGCTAAAGACGGGAGTCGAATGACGCGAAAAGGACCGCTGGACGACGGTTATAGAGGGGGGGGATTGCACGCCAGCCTTTGCTTTAGGAAATTCGTGCCGCGGTCACCTCAGTCCGCGTTATCGTCAGCTATCGGTAGTATACGTTAGTGAAGCCATCGCTCATGTCCGATAGACGCACTGCGCCACTGTTCGGTTCGGGGAGCCCAATTGTGGACCATGATAGAGGCACTCGGACGGGACAAAATGTGCCGCGGCGAACAACCAGCGTCGAGCGCCACAACCACATCCGAAACAGTGCAGGGACACGATATTGAGTATCGAAGGGGTGACTGTGTGGCCTGCATGGTGATCGTGTGAATGTATGGAAGCGAGATAAAGGGACGCGAACGCGGAGCGAGGACATCGACCGCGCAGAGGAATCGCCCCGTAGGCTGCGACTCGAGCACGATCCTGCGACACATTGATACACCTCTCATGTTGATCAGACGTCTCCCAGTTGCTCCGAACTGACATTCGGGACACTTGGCCAAGTACTATGGGCTTGTTTACTCTATTTGGGCTAGTCATATTGTTCGTGGTCTACCTCGAAGTATTGTACGTACTGTACCTGCAATTGCGTCACTGCACAGTTATTTGACAACATCGTCATCCAACCCCGTCTATTCCCGCAAAGATAAATATTTGTGCAGATTTTCTGCCATACTCACACTGCACCTGTAAATTAGTTAGTACAGGAGATGTGGGGCAAGTGCACAGTCCAGAAGCCCATAGTGGTGGCGAATCCGCGACATCAGCGCGTCGATTCAAAAATACAGATACGAAAAGAAGAAGAAAGGTAAAGGAGATCATATTTACTTCAGTCATGTCTCACACCACAAGCTAAAACGTCTCCACGAATGTCACCCTCGCCAATAGGCAGGCGTCGCGAGAAGAGAAAGAAAGAAATCTATACGCTCGATCCCAATCCAAGCACACAAGAGCAGATTAGTCAGCCAGTTCCACCCTTCTTTCCGTCCAACGCCGCGTGCAATATTGAAATCGCATTTTGTACACTACGTTGCCTGGTCGATGGGCTCGACCGCAAACTTGACCTCCGATCCGATGGTGGAGGGGGCGTCGGGGGAGAACTGATACTCGACCCGCTTGGCGATGATGCGCGCTCTAGCGATGGCGTCTCGGATCGTCCATCGTCCGAAGGCGTCATCGATCTCGAGGACAAGGTCATGGGTATGAAACCGGGAAGTGGTGTAGACGTTGTCGTTGGCGATTGGACCTGTGTCTCGGACCGACCGAGCAACGTGGGAGATTTCTCCTGCGTAGGCGAGGGCGGGGGTGGTAATCGCTCGTTTTCGATATCCGACCTTCGTCTATCATGCGCGAGTAGGGCCATTTATTATCCGGAAAGAAATTAGAGAGACGCACGCGTCTTCGAAGCTCGAGATGGCTTTCTTGATACCTTCCGCACCAAGTGCCAGCGTCCCATAAGGAAGCCTGCCGGTGGACGATATGCTCTTGAGTTCGGAGACGTTTTCGGATTCCTCTCTGTATGCGTCCAAGTGACATGCGAGTCATACGTCCCAAGACCGACTCACCGAAGCACTGCGAATACTCGCGCCATCCGCGCGACTGCAAGAATTTTGTTCTTGATGACTCGCTTCCGTTCTCTGATATCATCACGATGTGGCTCGGGCATGTGCTCGTCCTCGAGCTCTTCCTTGGAGCACGTATTGAGGACCGCCACCAGCATGTCGGTGACTTGAGAAAAAGGTACGTCAATGCAAGACCAGTCATGAGGACAAGAAAACGCACTCTTTTCACCAACAAATGGTAGGCTCCACTCGAAAACGTCTTTGAAGTTTGGGAGCCAGTATGGATGTGATGTACAATTGAACTGGGTGATGTTCATCGTATTGTTCTCGTATTTGAGTACAGCGGCTTTGTTGTTATACACGTCGAGATAGTTGGGAGCAGAGAATATCGTGATGAGGGCGGGGAAACCAGTACCCTGCGCCTTCCGATACATACGAAACCTGGAGGGGATGAGCGCCTCAACGACACTAAATGGTAACACATACCCGGAATCCTGGGCCTCGTGGGCCCGAATGACCGACAGTAAATTGTTCCTCTCTAGGAACCTGCACGTGGCCGAATAGCTTTCGATCAGAGATCCACGACCCATCATTTGAGCGTGTCCTCTGAGAGTGGCAAGACGTGCTCACGTGAAGAAAAAGGAGCAACCCCTGACGTGATTGTGCACAAAGTTGTCCTTTCCCTTTTCTGATCCAAAATCTTCTGTCGGATCTGACCAGAGAATGTCGCACATCAAACCGTGCGTTGGCGGTTCATGAAACCTGTCCAGCTGTCAAGGGACAAGATGAGCTGACAGGACAACCAAGGACGGGCTGACAAGCCGACCAACTGCAGGTCTTGGATGGTGTGAAGTTCGGGAGATAGTCCGCCATGTATGCACAAAAACTGTTTGTTCATTATCGCAGCCAGCGGAAGGGTGCAAAAAGACTCCATGCATGCGTCGTATAGGCGTTCGGAATACTTGTGTTGACCTGGGAACCTCTGGAGGTGAAAAAACAAGAGAGCAAAGCGAGAGGGTATCTTACATTCGATCTTGAACGTAAAGTACTCGGTCAAACGCCGGCATTCGTGATTACCTCTGAGAAGATAGAGGCTGGTGGGAAAGCATATCTTCAGTGCCCAAAGATAGAGAACACACTTTGCAAGGCAGATTAAGCGATCGCTCGGCAAGATAAGAAGGGAATCACTTCGACGCTAAAGTATCCCCGATCTACATAATCCCCCAGAAATAGGTATCGAGTCGTCTTTGGGTTTCCGCCCTTTTCGAAGAGTTTCATGAGGTCATACTGGATATGGAATGAGTCCGCCTCATGCGCGCCACAGAATGGATTCGCGTACATATTGGCCATGGATGTCGCCACAGACTGGTGGAAAGAGGCGGTCGGGTCAACACGAGGGACTACTGCGTAGACCGGGTCCACGCGGGTCTCACCTGTCACGGGGGCGTCGATGTCCAGAACATTGGGTTCACTTTGAAGCAGAGCGGTAGCCTTTTCAACGATCCAGAGGGCGTGCTCTTCCCGAATCCTACCTTCGTGGAAGAAGTGATCTTTGAGGAAATCGAGGTTGGGCTTCGTTGGGTCGTGCGGGGAGAAGAACTGAGCGTCGGTCGGGATGCCCGCTGCTGGCCGCACGACCTGGCGAACGCGACGCAAGTGAGCACCCGTGTGCGTCATGGAGCACAACGTACGCACGTCCTTGACGATCCGCTCGCGCGTGCTGATGATCGCACCGTTGTCGAGACGCTGTATGGACAGATCGATGGTGGGTCTGTTCGCGGGGTTTCTGTGCTCGATCTCCTGAATGGCCTTGTCAAAATGTGTCTGGGCAGTGGTCATGGTGATGAACGAAAGAGGGGGCACAGCAAAGGGACGCAGGGTGCAGTAGTACGCCGGGGGCTGTGTTTGGCACGACGCCACACCGCTCATGGTACACGGGGCAGCCATCGATGTCCATAATTAGACCTGTTCGCTGGCACGGGGGCCGTGCAAGCCAGATGGCGGGCGGAGGAGGAGCCTGTCCACATTCCGGGCGTCCGTTGGCCCTGGCAGCGTCGCTTGTCACCCACAATCGTGGGAAATACTGCCCGCATCCCCCCACACGACGATGAGCCGCTCGGGTGCGACGCAGGCCAAGGACAGGCTGTATGCACAGCTGGCGTCCAACCTCAAGAACATGACCCGCGCCGTCGGCCAGACTGCAGATCTGATGGAACAGCTGCAGAACGACCTAGATGCGATGCGGGTCCTCGCCGGCACCCACGCTGCACAGTAGGTGGCGTGCCACCATGTTGCCACGCTTGCGACCATAGCGACTCTTTTCCAGGTTCATGACCGTCGCCGCAGAGCTGGTGCCAGAGTCAGAAGAGGAGGGTGGTCCGGCTGGAGGAACGCAGCCCGGAAAGTAGGCTCTCCCTCTAGCCCACAATGTCCCTTGTCAATTCCAGCTTGCCGTCTCACCGAGAGCGCCGTGTTGTTCGTCGAAAGACGAGCGGTGTGCGTATGACCCACGCCTATCAATGGCCACTGTCGGTAGAGGATCCTTGGACTGTCTCTCTCACTTTACGCAGCCCACAACTATCGATTACCGCGAGCAGAACGTTCACAAGACTACATAGGGCTTCACGATTCTGACAACACCGTCACTAGGCACTCAGTCCTGGTTCTCCCTTGGGAGGTATTGAATCCCTCTACGAGGACAAGTGGACCCCTTGGGCGAGTCTGTGAAAACATCAACACCTGTGACTAACAGCGGGAATGAGCCGCGCTTACTGATGGGGATGAACTGTCCATCAATAACTGATCCCTTCAAGTTGTAGTACCAACTGATCGCATCCAGCCTACCCCGCGAGCAACCGACGGCAGGCGTGTACTGCAGCAAGATGAGACAATGTGCGATCCGATAACCTGGAGAAAGGCGCATACCCCTGAACCTTGCTCCAGGGCAGAGAGAATCTCCGACAGAGTGTACGTTTGGTCACTGGAAGGCGTAATCCCAGCGTCTGCAAGCCACGTGTACGTGGGGAGGGTCTGGAACAACCGAACAATGGTTTGGACGTATCCCACGGCCTTGGGAATGCAAGCAGTGCCAAGTCACCGATCAGGTACGTGCGTGGGGTTCGTCCCTGTGCGCAACTCACCTCGGATCCCTCAGGGCTTCCTTGTTGGAGACAGGCAGGCTGGATCGTGCTACATGCAGAACACAGTTTAGAAGACGCCGGCGGCGATAGGAGACAGTGCAGGCATCACCTGAAGCATGTACCGTGTGTCGACCATTCATGCTTTGGATTGCGATGAGCACGATCTTCATTAGACAAAGGCTTGGTCAGACGTACGTTCCAAAGGTGCTCGTTGGTGCCATCCGCGTTCAACCAGTATTGTTCTATGTAATCCAGCGTCGAACTCGCTCCCTGCTCGGTGAGAAGCTGGAGCGGAAAGTCAGTCTTGGTCATCAAACGTACTCATCCGACCCACCTCCCGGATGTCGTAGTGACTGCGAGAAGGGTCACAGTTCTCTACGAATGTACCGTCACAGCTGTGATCAAGGACGACGGTAAGCGAAAATCGATCACGCGAACGGGTCAATAAACCGACTTGTCAGGCCATAGACCTACGAGGTGCATGAGAAAGATGACTGTTTGAGAAGCGGTTACGAACCGTGAATCGTCCAGCTGTCAGAGGGACTCCCGGGAACGTTCGTGTCCCAGAACTACCAGGATAACGAATCACATTCGTCGAAACGATCCTTTGTGGGGAAACAAATACCTGTGTCTGCAGCAAGAGGCCCTAGAACAAGTCGGTGCAGAGTCAAAACCTGGACGCAGGGATATGCAACACGACGTACCCCTGGGTACTCGGTGCAACATGTGTCGGATACGGACGTTGTCTCGCAAGAGACCGGGCTAGAGGCAGGACAGCCAGAAGGGTCTGCCGTGTTCGTCGTGAACCACGATGGTCCAAGCAGCTGGGCTATGAGGGCAAGAGACGGGAACATTTTCGCCGCAGTCTCAAGCATCCCCTCCTGAATATATGTATGGGGATCGACCAAGGCCTAGGCTCGGCTGATTCGGGCACATATTGATGCACCTTGCCGAATCTGGTGGTCAGGGTTGGCGAGGAAAGCGGCTGCAGATAACTATGCCCATACGAAGCAACTTGGGCTGGTGAGACTGGAGAGAAGCGGACCACGAAACGTGTGCCATCTTCTTCGAGTTCGAGTTACCCCCGTCCTAAGCGACGTGGATACCAAACGTTCTCACAGCAAAGCTGCATTCCGTGGATTCTTCTACTGCGGCCTATGCCATTTTTGCTATGACAGGGAGGCACAGATCGAAGCTTCCCGCACGCATCGCACCCTGACAAGCACTCCCTGTTTCAATGGAAGACCATCGGGCGATAAGGACCAATTGTATCGATACGCTCCCATCCCGCACCCTGGTCGCACGTTCGTGGTGATTGCGTCGTCCCACCTTGTGCGCTGCAAGGAAAGCCACTGACCCTCCCGATTTTCCCATCCTGTGGCGTTTAAGGATTGCAAAGGTCTGGCCTTCCTTCGTAACGGCTCTCACACATGCCAGGATGGTGACTGGATCGGTGCGGTGAATTGGAGCCTTTGATGCGGGTCGTCGCAACGGTCGCACAAGGCCTCCATGACCGTGACCGTCGCGCGCGTTTGAACATGCGTGCATGTGATCCTGGACTGTCAGAAGAGGGTGTGTATGTCGTAACAGGCGTATAACTGGCACGCTCACACGTTGACCTCCCACCATCGGAGGAATTAGACTACTCAATCTCGTCATCGTCACGAAATTCACGAGAGCGGTTCGTTGAGCAGACAGCTATAATTTGCGTGGGTCGACGTCGAAGAGAACTCCGCACACGTCCGCGGGAAGCTGCGAACTTGCGAAGAACTCCACTCCAAGGCGACTTTGCTCAGACTTTGATCGCCCCACCGAGCCCAGGCCTGGGACCAACAGATATCGGGCGTGAGAAATTCTGCCAGGCTATTGGCAATAAAGTTGGTGCGTGCATCCTATCGGGGGTGGTGAACAACTTTTTCGTGGAGAGGGGCCCGGAGATCACCAGCACTGGCAAGGTCAACATCCGTATAGCGGGCGAAACCGTGGCGCAAGGTTCGTCGATTGGGTATGTAACTTGATTCCACAAGCATCGAATCTCACCAGATTGGTACGTGGTATTTCTTATTCCACTCCTCTCGACGCTACTGGACCATATGGTCGTATCCTCTTTCTAGCTCCCTTCCAACGATTCCGAACAGCTCTCCCGTTGGTCTACCGAATCCTTCAGACATCGAGACTTTCTAATTCTGCGTAATCATCCATCCTGGTGGAACACCTCGCGTCGACCACCCAGCGAAGATGGCCGTCATCCTCGCCGCTTATGGCAACTACCGTTTGTCGCACACCCCGTTACGTCGCCTCTCCAGTTCACAGCATTGCGCCGAGGCGAGTATCTTCGCGGCTCAAAGACGTCCTCCGCCGATGTCAGGGAAATGGCCCCACCCGCGTCGTTGCGTGCCACCGAGTTGCTACCGGCGACCGCGGCATCACGCCGTCGTTCTCGGAAAAGGTGCGTGTCGCAAGGCGGTCGGCAGGGGAGACGCTGTCGAACGCAAGGCACCGCGTGCAGGGCCGAAACAACTCGACTGTCAACTCAAACTTCCCGGGCAAGGCTCCCGTCTTGCGTTATAATCGGAGCATGGTTGGTAATCGCCCACAAAACACCCAGATTGGTAGGTGTCGAGCGTCCGAAGAGGGGGGCGACCTCTACCTCGTAAGTCTTTCCTACGTCGTGAGCGTCCTTGATGCGTACGCGACCGCTATGGGTGAATTGCTGCTTCTCGACGAGAATGGGGTTACTACCACCACTATCATGGACGGAACGTCGCAAGGTAGCTAAGGGCAGCATGAGGAACAACAGTGCGTTATGTGCTGGGTGGTCAGGCGTCCTCGAGGACATACCTGGCATGTGCCAAGTTGTGACCTAACGTTCACGAACCCGCTTGAATGAGCAAGTGGCGCTCTTGAGGATCGATTTGGTTCGTGGAAGTGAGTTTCCATTGGTTGAATTATTACCTTTTACCCATTGACGCTGGGGATTTAATAAATTTCCCGGGACGTCACTTTCAATTCCAGGACGACGATCAATCAAGATCGACACGTTATTCGCGACCAATACCAAGTTGAAGCCTTAAAAGTACTACTCGTCTTGGAGCGTACACGAAACCATGTCTGAAGCTGATCAATGGTCAAGCCTCAGTGACACTCGTCCATGGTTGGTTCCTCAATGATTCGATCAATCTCAACTACGAAACCCATCAACGTCCGCATGTCTTTCAGAAGAAAAACAGTATCGCTCACCGCCCCCACCGACTCTGCGTCTCTGAACAACCAAGGTGCCTGCCCCAAAAACGTCATAGCCCCGAGCTCGAATTCCGTATCCTCCACCCCCGGCCCACTCTTGACGTTCATGTCCACCCTCTCCCCTGGTCCCCGCAAAGACGTGCAAGGCGGTAAACTCGACGTCAACGCGGCCATGCACGTGAACGAAAACGAACGAGACTGGAACTTGCAATCTCCGCCGGAACACGTCACCCGAGTCGCTCGCCCCACGAACCTGAGCACCTGTCCCAGCTCACCGACCGTCAGCCGGGGCGACGACGGCGGCCCCTCACCAAACACGAGCGTGCGTTCGACCTCGAGGTGGTGTGCAAGTTCGCTCGACGGCCCTTCCGAGACGATGCAGATCCGATCGTGGACCTCGGGATGGAAGAGCGTGCCCCCACTGGAGAGCGCCTCTGGGATAGGCGTCACCGAGTGGTGTGCCCCGGCTGTGGAGAGCACGCGTTCGATCAGGTAGACCTCTCCCAACCCACCCGGTCCGCTCGAGGCGGGGGCCAAGGAGACGCGGAGCAGGGTGTGCAGGTGGGTTTCCTCGACGGGGTCACCCCAGGCATCTTTGCCCGGTGCACCTGCCGTGCACATGTCGATCTTCCTGACTAGCCGGGCGGGTTCTGAGGACAGCTGACGAGACCAGGCATCGATAGACATGATGGTGGCGGCGACGGGGGCCGACTTGTGATGATGAGAGGATGGGGACTCGAAGAACTTCATGGTGGAATTAGGGGGATGGGCTGGGTGGTGGGAGTGAAGGGAGAGGGCGGACGTCGGGGAAGACGGGGGCTTTATAGGTTGTGGAGTTGGCCCCTATGGAGGACGAGGAATATATTCGGTGCACGTGATGATGTATGGGGAGACGATTGAATTCGGGACGAGAACACAGAACCTAGGGCACTCGCGTGTCCTATCCGAGACCTTCGTCAAAGGTCGGTGAGTAGGGAAATGCCACAGAAAGCGGGGCTGAGTTCGCAGGGATGTTACCGAATACAGTGGTCCTGAGCAGGTCAAACCCTTGTGTGTTTTGAGTCCTTGCGGAAGGTATTGAGTATTTTTCTAGAGACGCATGTCGTAGGAAGAGGCAGAGCAATCCGTCCATCGAGATCGTGATGTGTGTGGAGGGTGTTTGACGAGGCCACCCGAGAGTAGCTTGATTTCACAGCCCGAGCAACCTTGCAGGTCAGTATGTTGCAAAGTTCAAGATGATGGCTGGGGTGTGGAGGAGTGACTCAGAGCGGCTAACAGTTCTCACGCACCGTCTAAATGCTCTCAATCAGGCGCCTGTGACTTGATCATTAGGTCGACTCAAAGTTGGACCGCGCACCGCACCGCACCCCCCCTTTAGTCCAAATACGGTAGCGTGTGTAACGTAGTGCGCGCGTCCAAAATTCATGATTTTATCGATGCAAGGTCTTGTATTCTAAATCACACCTCATCAGACTCTACAAGATCAATAAATTGCTATGTATCTGGTCTATATGATCATGAGGGCTCTCATGCAACCCAAAAATCCAATTTTCCGTATGCTCGATCTCCTCAAGCAGCTTGTGGATCAAGCCCTCAGTCCAGGACACTTCTGGAATAGGTTGTGGGGGAGCTTCTTGCTGCAGGTCATCTTCGTTTCTTTCTGACTTGATTTCACGGGACAACAAGAACGCTGGGGGGAGATATGGACAGTAGTGCACTTGTCGTTCCGTTGATTGCAGCGAGCGCGCGCGCGCGCATTCTAGCTTACATAATATGCTTATATAATGCATGGGGGGGGTGCAGTGCGGTGCGGCGCGTGGTGCGGTGCGAACTTTGAGGAGCACTATTGGCACAAGGCGTGTTGCAGCGTCGACAACTTTTTTTTATACCTTTTGTCTTCCCCTTCATCTCACGATTCAAATATTTGGTGTCTAGTCCCAATGGCTCCTTCAACCGAGAGCTCGCCGGTGAACTAGTTTGCCGCCTAGACATGGCGGCAGCATGCGATGAATTTATGAACCGTTCGTACGTTGCATTTC
>JBBPTT010000248.1:0-35049 GCA_038094175.1 Boletellus aff. lepidospora
ATCTCCGATGCTGCGCATTGATGTATCATTCACCCTAGTTACTCTTGACTCATCACCGGCTGTACGCACAGCCTACTTAGACACTATATAGTCAACCCCAGTTTGTACAACAGTTTCCCCAGCTAGTTCTACGCAATCTATGTGTAGTTATCTGGCCTCCACAAGACTGCTCGATTGCAGTTAGTGAGAACTTCTCGTGTCTTCGCACTACACCTCAGAGTGTGTGCTACAGTTAGTTGCTTTCATCGGTTCTGACTAGTTGTTGAACCTTTGACCTTGCTGGATAATTCCACGCAAGCGTAACAAAAGAACTAGCTATCTTCTTGTCCCTGCTTTTCAGCAGTAGGACCCTAGCCGACACAACCCCATTCAAATAGCGTCTTCTTGGGAAGACTTGAACTATCGAATCGTCGCTGCTACTATCGGAATAGCCGCGATCAAAGCTATCTTTACTCCACGACGGATCGGGAAGATAGTACATAAGCATGTCTAGCTTTTGGGATTGGGGATCTTCCTCTAGGGACAAAGAACAACCTCCACGACGATCTACCCCTCCGCCTGTCGAAGAAGACCGCGGACGATCTAGGACTAGAACTTCACCAAGGGATGGTAGAAGTTATTGAGTACCCACTTCCTCGACAGAACAGGAAGAAAGCCCCCAGGAGGGAGACTCTCAAGAGGAGAATAACGAGTCATCTTTGCAAGAAGAACAAGAGACACAGGAGTTCCGGCAAGTGCCTTTACCTCCCATGATGTTAGGAATGTCTACCAGACCACCTCGAGTATTAGGAACGACGGGAACAGAATCCCCTCGACCCAGCAGCATCAGAACTATAACAGGACATACTTCCCCACGAGTGGGGACCCCAGGAATAGGAGGAGCGCCTATAGTCGCCACCTCATCTACCCATGGATCACCAAGGCCGTCGTCAACACAATCTGCCATCAGAGAAATGCCCAGTCTACCACCACATTCTGGAAGGATCTCAGGAACCACGAATGCTCTGCCGACCGCTTTTGGGACAGTCCCATATCCCCCACCTAGAAGACCGATAGCCTTACCAGAGGCTCCACCGCCTACACCCATCACTTATCCCGAGATAACGGTTCAGATCATTTCACCTGAAACGACCCAACCAGAGGAACCAGAACGATCTATGACATTCCCCACTCAGGCATTGATCTCACCACCGGTTGAGATCCCTCAGATCAGACCACCGTCTAACCCAGGTTTTTCTAACATTCTGATACAACCAACACCTCCTCCGCCATCCATCCCACTTGCATTACCAGTTCCTTCCCCCACCTTACCAACCCCAATAACATCGACAATCTTGGAACCCGAAGAACCCCAGGAAATCCGAGCAGGAAATCCAGGTCCATTCAGCGGAGCTGCCACAGATGCTAAACGATGGTTTGGCGCTATGAAAGCCTACCTCTCAATTAACCGAGAGGTTTATGACAAACTGGCGCAAGTAGTCATCATTCTTAACAACATGACAAACAGAATGGCCACAATATTCGCTGAAGGATGGTATCAGAACCTACAAGATGCGGTAGCCAGCAGGAAGCAAATGAATCTGCTTCTTAGGGAACTTGAAGAAGGATTCTTCAATGTATTCGCCCCAGGTGATTCTCAGGCAGATGTGAGATCACAACTTTATGCTTTAAAACAGGGAAGGAAGTCATTCCCAACCTTCCGAATTCAATTCGAACTTCTTGTCTCCACAGCAAGCATGGACCAACAACATGAAATCTTGATCGACCTGCTGAGGATAGCCGTCGACACCCAATTAGTCAGCCTTATGACCGCAGTAGATCCACCACCAGACACATGGAACAAATGGATAGACAAAGCTGCTCAATTTGACCAAATCCGAACCAGAACCCGACAACTGCGGATGGAACCGTATAAACCCGAAGAATCTGATTGGATACCAGAAGAATTCTCGGAACTTGAGAAAACCGATCCTGATGCCATGGACATTGACATTACAGAAACCAATATCAACGTAATCCGACTGTCCTCCCAGCAATGGACAGAACATCAAAGAAACAATCGCTGTTTCATCTGTCATCAAAGAGGATGCCACACAAGGAACCACCCCAAGAAACGACAACCTAGTTCCAGGCGAGTCCCTATCCGAGAACCTGCTCAAACAGATAAGGAAGCACTCCTAGATGAACAAATAAGAAAACTCCTAGCTAGGAAAGGAGTAACCGCTAAGGAAGCTGTCAAAGTATTAGAAACATACTTTGAAACCAATCCTCTGGAAGAAGAAAAAGTGGCCATTGTACCCTTACCTCCTATCTCTGATCGAGCAATTCGACTTCCAACCTTGCTACAGGAGGAGGAAACTCATAAAGACGCAGAAGTTTCTTCATTAGTGGACAGCGGAGCGAGTAACAACTTCATAAACCGAAGACTGGTGGAACGAATGGGATGGACTACCACCAAACTGAAGTCACCCATTAAAGCATCGAACGCTGACGGAACGGAAAACAGCAATGGACATATACAAAGGAAAGTGACTCTATCGCTATCCATTGGAAACCTACTCTTGCAAAATCAGGATTTCCTTATCATCAACTGTGGAAACGAGGATGTCATTCTAGGAATGACCTGGTTACGATTAGTCAATCCAGAAATCGATTGGGCCAAAGGAAAGATTCGATTACCCGAAAGAATCGAACCTTCAGCACAACAACTGAATACGGACAAACAAAACTATCTGTTACGATATCTGAAGACCGACCCTAACGAGCACATCAAGACAGAATGGATCCGAAAGATTACTAGATCCACGGAGATTGCTCAGGAACAACAGAAAACCAAACAAGAAATGGTTCTACCTCCTGAATTTGAAGAATTCAGGAAAGTCTTCAAAGAACCGCCACTCGGGAAGCTCCCTCCCTCTCGAAAATATGACCATCATATTGATCTAGCCGACACGTTTGTCCCCAGGGTAGCCAAAGTATATCCCCTTAACCCTAAAGAGTTGGAAGCATGCAAGACGTTTGTTGATGAAAACCTTAAGAAAGGAACGATAGTCCCGTCTCAATCCCCTCAAGCCTCTCCTTTCTTCTTCGTACCAAAGAAAGATGGCGGACTTCGACCTTGCCAGGATTACCGATATCTCAACCAACATACGATCAAAAATGCTTACCCCCTACCCTGCATTTCTGAATTGGTAGATCAACTCAAAGACGCCACCATCTTCACCAAGATGGACATATGATGGGGATACAACAACATGCTTATCGCCCCTGAGGATTGATGGAAAGCTGCCTTCATTACCCCAGTGGGGCTCTTTGAATCCACGGTCATGTTCTTTGGACAAAGCAATTCACCAGCTACGTTCCAAGTGCTGATGAATCATGTATTTGCTGATATGATTGCCGAAGGATGGCTAATCATATATATGGATGACCTTATCATTGCCTCAAACGATCCCACAAAACATACTGAACAAACTCGCCAAGTTCTTCAACGAATGATGGAAAACGACTTGTTTCTCAAGCTGAGTAAATGCTCCTTTAGTGTCACGGAAGTCGACTATCTTGGCATGATAGTTCGACCTGGAGAAATCACCCTCAACCCCGGAAAACTCAAGGCGATCGAAGACTGGAAAAGCCCCACTTCGGTCAAGCAAATCCGATCGTTCATCGGATTCTGTAACTTCTATAGGAAGTTCATCCCCGACTTCTCAGGGATATGCCGACCCCTACACGAGCTAACCAAGAAAGGGATAACTTGGAATTGGACTGAAGACTGCGAGAAAGCTTTTCAAACTCTCCAAAAGGCTTTCCTCTCCAAACCGGTACTAAGAATGCCCGATTCAACGAAACCATTTACAGTCATGACAGACGCCTCTCTCACCGCTTGTGGAGCGGTTCTTATGCAAGCCGACGGAAACGGAGATCTCCATCCATGCGCCTATTTCTCCCGAACCTTCTCCCCTGAAGAACGGAATTACGATATCTATGACCGGGAATTATTAGCAGTCATATGAGCTTTGGAGGAATGGAGACATTATCTATCAGGAACTGAACACCAAGTGACGGTCCAAACTGATCATAAGAATTTGGCATATTTCAAACAACCCCATAAGTTGTCCAGACGACAAGCCCGATGGATGCTATTCCTTCAAGACTTTGAAATTCGATATCAGAATCTTCCCAGATCACAAATGGGACCAGCCGACGCTCTCTCCAGAAAAGACGACTTGGATACCACCACCAACAACCAAGACGTGGTACTATTACCCGAAGATCTCTTCATCAATCTCATAGATCTCGATCTCCGCGAGAAGATCATACACTCCACGAGAGAAGACCCAATAGCCCAGGAAGCAATCTCTGCTTTAGAAAAAGGATCCTCCCTTTTCCCTCGCGCCTCCCCCGAGGATTGGAGGTGGCTGGATGAAATGTTATATTACAAGGGATGTCTTTTTATTCCTGAGTCACAATGGCATAAATTGGTCACCGAGATCCATGAATCTGATACAGGAGGACATGGCGGGTATTTCAGAACTCTCTCCCTTCTCCAACGGGACTATTGGTGGCCTGGTCTATCCACCTTTGTTCGGCGGTTTATCAAGGGTTGCGCAGTTTGCCAATCGCACAAGGTTAATACTCATCCCACTACGCCGCCGGCAATCCCCAATGCGATGGAATCTACTCGCCCGTTCCAGAATATTTCAATGGATTTGATCACTGGCCTTCCTGTGTCGGCCAGGTTTGACTCTGTTTTGGTCGTGGTTGACCATGGACTTACAAAGGGGGTGATTTTCCTCCCTTGTCAGAAAACGATCGATGCCGCAGGAGTAGCAGCCCTCTTTTTCAAGCATATCTTCCCCAGATTCAGATTGCATGACCGGTGCATTTCTGACAGAGGCCCTCAATTCGCCTTGGCCTTCGCTCGAGAACTGGCATGACTACTGAAATACGACCTCGCTCTATCTACCGCCTATCACCCTCAAACAGATGGAGAAACCGAACGCGTCAATCAAGAACTGGAAACGTATCTTCGGATATTTTGCGAAGGAAATCCTGCTAAGTGGCACGATTTACTCCCCATGGCCGAATTCGCTCACAATTCTGCTACTCATTCGGTCACAAAACAAACCCCATTCTCGCTTATGATGGGTTATGAACCACGAGCTTATCCACCCATCGGCAAAACCTTCCTACCCACACTAGAATCTCGACTCTCCCTACTGGATAAGGCAAGAGAAGAAGCCAAAGCCGCTCACATCCATGCTCAACAACGACTCAAAGAAAAAGGATGGAAAACATTTTCCCCGTTTAAAGTCGGCGATAAAGTATGGCTCGAAGGAAAGAACCTTCAGATTCCGTATCCATCCAGGAAACTCGCCCCAAAACGAGAAGGACCCTTTGAAATCGAAAAAGTAATCTCTTCGGTCAATTACCAGTTACGTCTTCCCCCTTCCTGGAAGATACACCCCGTTTTTCACGCCTCCCTTCTCACGTGGTTTGTTGAGACACTGGAACATGGACCCAATTTCCTCCGACCCCCACCCGATATCATTGAAGGGGAAGAAGAATATGAGGTAGAAGCTATCCTAGTGCATAGAGGACATGCAGGACGAAGAAAATACCTGGTTAAATGGAAAGGATATTCCTCGGCAGAAAACACTTGGGAACCAGCGGCTAATCTCTCCAATGCTCGCGAACTCCTCTCTGCTTACAGAAAGTTACATCCTTCAGCTTTCCTTGATCGAGTTTCCCTAGTAAAATCCCCTCCCCGATACCGACAACGAAACTATTAGCGACAAAAGTCTTGGAGCTGGAATCTCCAATGTACGAAGGGGGTATTGTTACAGTTTTTCTTCATTAAGTCCTTCTACTCTCGATCCCGAACACGATGACTACCAACGAATCACTAGGATCTTTCTCTTTGTCTAAATCACTAGACAGGAGGTGTCTACCAAGCCGACACTTCTTCCACCTCGTCACATCGTCACCTCTTCACTTTGTCACACCTTCACCATCTCACTATGATGGTAACCACGCATAGCCCCACAGCCACCATCTTTTGATCCAGCAATCCCATCTCCGATGCTGCGCATTGATGTATCATTCACCCTAGTTACTCTTGACTCATCACCGGCTGTACGCACAGCCTACTTAGACACTATATAGTCAACCCCAGTTTGTACAACAGTTTCCCCAGCTAGTCCTACGCAATCTACGTGTAGTTATCTGGCCTCCACGAGACTGCTCGATTGCAGTTAGTGAGAACTTCTCGTGTCTTCGCACTACACCTCAGAGTGTGCACTACAGTTAGTTGCTTTCATCGGTTCTGACTAGTTGTTGAACCTTTGACCTTGCTGGATAATTCCACGCAAGCGTAACAAATGGAAGCAAGCATAGCCATGCACAGCACGGAGATGAAAAGAAGGCTGCACATGCACAGGATGAGTCATAGAAACTATGGTAAAAGATAAGTGTCATAGGTGTCTGTAGATGCTTAGTAATGCTGTGCGATAAGATAAGATAAGAGGGGAAAGAGACATATCATAAGTGTGGAAAGTCGTGCTGTAACACCACCCCCCTTCTATGCATCAGACTCCTGGCTGATGGCACCAAGCAACGGCGTGGGGTAGGTCGTCATAGGGGTTGTAGATGGCAAACCGGTCGAGAAAGCTGGCTCGTAGGTGGAGTTTGGGGTTCTTTTCATGGAATTCATCCAAAGCTGCCTGTGCATTGGAGAGATTAGATTTCGGTTCCCAAGTATGTCCATCCTCGCTGTAGCCGCTCCAATGGACGAGGTACTCCCATCCGCGACCTTTAGGGCGTGTGTCTACAATGAAATCAACTTCATATTCATCCTCCCGGTCCTCGGTCATGTTGACCGGGCCAGGCTGAGAGATAGGTTGGCCATCAAGGCATTCCTGGTAAGGTTTAATGTGGGAGATGTTAACGACAGGGTGGATTCGCATAGACTTCGGAAGCTTTAGCTCAGCCGCATTCGGCCCGACAAGTTTAATGATTTTAAAGGAGCCCAGCCATTTTTTGGACATCTTTTTTGATTCCCACATCAAGTGGAGGTTATCTGTGGCAAGGAGAACCTGGTCTCCGGGGGCATAAGAAGGAGCTTCTGACCAATGCTTGTTGGCCTGTTTGCACATTCGATCCTGTGCAAGGGAGAGGTTAGCCTGAACCTCGTCAAAGGTTTTCTCAATTTTTTGGGATAAGGCGTCAGCGGCAGGGGCTTTAGAACTGCCAGGTTCCACACCCATTCGTGGTTCGTAAGTCCGTGTGACTTCAAATGGGGACTTCTTAGTAGAAGCTGATGAATGATTGTTATGCGCAAATTATGCCATCAGGAGCCACTCAGGCCAGTCCGTTTGATGGTCACAACAAAATAGTTGGAGATACTGATGGAGGTCGCAATTAATGCATTCCGTCTGGCCATCAGTCTGAGGGTGGTGCACAGTAGATAACTTCAGTGTAATCCCGAGTCGCTTGCAGAGGTCCTTCATGACTTGCGAAGCAAACTGGGGTCCACGGTCGGAGACAATAGTCCGGGGAAGTCCGTGGTTAGTCCATACATAGGAGAGGTATAACTTCGCCATGTCTAGGGCGGAAGCGGTTTTCTTTGTGGGAATAAAGCAAACTTCTTTGGAAAAACGGTCCACGACCACTAGGATCGTGTCATAGCCATTGGAAAGGGGGAGGTCAGTAATAAAATCTGCTGAGACATCTACCCACGGCAGCTCAGCTGCCTCTAGGGGTTGTAGTTTTCCTGCTGGAGGTTTGTTTCCAGTTTTCATTTTTTGGCAGGTGTGACATCTAGCCACATAGTCAGAAACGTCTGCAGCCATCTTGGGCCAAAAATAGGAGCGAGATATTAGATCTAGAGTTTTATCTTTGCCAGGGTGTCCTGCTGCTGGCATGTCATGATGTTTCGTCATCACCTTCATGCGTAAGCTTTTGTCGTCAGGGATGAACACCTGGGATTTTCTGTTTACAAATACTCCATCATCATTTACTTCTGAACCGTGGGACTCTAGGTCCATGATTTGGGATTCGCGGAGTTTCATCATCGTGATCTGGATAAGGTCAAGAATCATGTCCCCATCATCCTGAAGCATCACAAGTCTGGCTTGAACGGTGTCCGGGGAGATAAACATTACTCCTTCATTGTCGTTTTCTATGCCTTCCGCATGGTCTTCTCTGCGGGATAGGGCGTCTACTGTCTGCATGGCGGTCCCAGGTTTGTGAACCCATTCATGGTTAAACCTGGAGAGGTATTGCACCCATCAGGCTTGCCGGCGATTGAGGTCCTGTTTCCTCATGAACCATTGGAGATTCTGGTGATCGTTCCAGATCTCGAACTTGTGGCAGGTACCTTCCAGGTAGTGCCTCCATTGCTCCAACGCACGGATAACGCTTAGCATTTCTTTGTCATACACCTGGTAATTGCGTTCCGCGTCGTTCATGGAGTGGGAATAGAAGGCTACGGGATGCCATAAATCATCTACCTTTGCCGAAAGAACGGCGCCGGTTGCGTAATCAGAGGTGTCAGTCTCAAGTCGGAGTTCAGAGTCAAGATCAGGGGTGACGAGAATAGGGGTGGTGGTGAACTTCTGCTTGAGTGTGTCAAATGTGATCTGCTGCGCTTCTGCCCAAATGAAGGGTGTGTCTTTCTTGGTTAGGTCATTCAGGGGTCTAGCCACCTGAGCGTAATCTTTTATGAAACGTCTGGAGAAGTTCGCGAGCCCTAAGAAGCTGCGCACTCCGCAGAGATTCTTCGGCACGGGCCATTTCAGGATGGCTTCTACTTTGGTATTGTCCATGCGAATACCATCGGTTCCTACGATCATACCGAGGAACTCTACTTCCTTTTTGGAAAAGAAGCATTTTTCTGGCTTTATGAATAGGTCATTTTCTTCTAGCTGATGGAGTACTTCTTTCACGATCCTGTCGTGTTCGGCTTGGTCATCAGTTTTCGTAAAAATGAGGAGGTCATCGATGTAGACGACCATGATGTCTTCTAAGTCTGCAAATATTTCGTTCATCATGGCTTGGAACGTGGATGGGGAATTGCAGAGGCCAAAGAACATAACCAGTGGTTCAAAGGCTCCTCTGAAGCAGACGAAGGCAGCTTTCCATTTGTCGCCTTCTTTAATTCTTACGTTGTTATAGCCCCATCTCAGGTCCATCTTCGTAAACAGCTTGGCTCCCTTGAGCTTATCCACAAGCTGAGAAATAAGGGGAAGTGGATAATTGTTCCACACAGTATGCTCATTGATGTAGCGGTAGTCATGGACCATCCGCTTTCGTCCGTCTTTTTTAGGAACAAAGAAGACTGGTGAAGTCTGAGGGGATTTAGATGGGCAAATATACCCTTTTCTGAGTTGATCATCAATAAAAGCGGACACTTCTTCCTGCTCCTGTGTGGAGAGGGGGATAATTTGGCCCTTCTTTGGCTCGAACGAGTCTTTTAAGTCTATGGCATGGTCCCATGGTTTCCTGATCGGCATCCTTTCTGATTCTGCCTGGGAAAAGACCTTTAGCCACTTATGGTATTGCTTCGGCACAAGGGCCTCAGTGGTCTCTTTCTTCTTTTCTGATTTTTCATCCATGGTAGCCCTGACGTGATAGGCATTCCATGCATCGTCCTGTTCTTTGTCAAACGTGGCCCTCACAGCTGAAGAGGGATCCTGGAGTGCTCTGCAGCTCGCAGGACAGCATGTCATGCGGAGATCTCCGGTCTTCCAGTCGATCTCAGGGTTGTGGTGGCGCAGCCAATTGAAGCCAATGACTAAGGCACTGTCACCTAGCTTGGTCACCTGGGCTGTGAGACGTTCTCTGTGGCCCTGAAACTCAATAAGGATATTGGTGGAGTGGGTAATGTCCCCGGCACGGTTCTTCGTGCCATCCACATTAAAAATAGCAATAGGGCGTCTGAGCGGTTTGAGCTTCATGCCGTGCTCAGTAGCCCACTTCTCGTCAAGGAAAGTGTTGTTGGCGCCGCTATCAAGTAGGGCAGCCACGGGGTAGAAGGGGGAGGAAGGGGAGGCGGCGATGTTCATATCCAGCCTGACCTTATTTGGCAGCCTCATGCTGCATGTGAAAAGGGCTTCTGGGATTTCTTCTCCTTTAGCGATAATTCTTTTTACTTGTTTTTCTTTAGGGGAATTAAGCACACGTGTATAGTCTGTGCTGTGCTCATTATGAGACGCCCCTGACATCAGATCATCTAGATCTGTGCAAAGAGAAGTATCGCTTAGTCTGTACATGCAGGAGAAGGAATTTAAAAATGTAAAGTCTGCAGCAGGAGTACCCAGACGACTCATGCTGCTTTGCCTTTTCCCTTCTGCTGGGATTGGGCCCTTCTGACAAAGTATTCCTGCGCCTGGTCAAAGGTCATGCCTCTAAGGGCTTTCCACAGGTCGTTTACCTGCGTGGGACCTTCTTCTACCTGGACCCATTGGCCGACAGGCATGGAGGAGGAGGAAGCGGTGGGTTGGGGAGCGCTTTCCTGTTTCGCCGCTCGGGCCTTCTTTCGGCCGCGAGGGCATTCCTTCTTGTGCTCACCTCCCACCCATTTGCAGTCGGGACAAGCTATCTTGGGTTTTGGGCAGTCCCGAATGCCATGCCCCTCCTGCTGGCAGTTAAAACACTTTATACCTCCATCCAGTTTCTTGGCCTGGGTGGAGGTGGTGGCCGCGTTGGCCGTCTTCTTTTCAAACTGGTTATACAGTGCCGGCTTATTGTGGCTATTGGCCAGCCGATATTCTTCGAATCGGCGACCGATTTCCCTTATCTGCATTAGGGTGGCATTTATCATCTGCTGCCTTCGTCCCCTGGTATACAGCTCGTGTTTAATCTCCTCGGAGATTGTGTGTTCCAACAGGTAAACGCCAAAGGTTTCGTCTACCTTGGCTCTCGCCTGCAGTGCCCTCCATGCCGTAATGAAGGTGTCAATGTCACTGTGGCCCTGCTTTAGGACGGTTATTTTCTGGAGGGCATAGTCCCTTGAGTCATAGGGTTGGAACAGCCCTTCTATCTCTGTCTTGAGGACTTCTGGGTCCATGAAGAGGGACTGATTGTTTGCCAGGAGTTCCAGTTCTGATTGGGCGAAGGGTCCGGCTTTCGGCCCTTTCAACTGAGAGAGGATGGCATAGGCTCTGTTCTTATTGGTCAGGTGGATTGGTGGTCCCGCGAGCGGGTTGTCTGGGTCAGGGGCCACCGGGACTATCACGAAGTACCTGGGATTGGCGTCCAGCCAGGCCTGCATTTTCGTCCACCATTCTTCAAACTTCATTTTTGACCCGTCATAGTCTCTGGGGTCCGAAAAAACTTCTATTCGTGCTGCCACGGGGGCTGGTCCAGCCGGTTGTGCCGCTATCCACCCGTGCAGCCCTATGAACTCCCTGACCCGTTGGTCAGCTTCTTGCGCCCGTCCTTCTGCTTGCTGGGCACATTGGGCAGCCTCTCCCAAGGCTTCTACTGCCTGGTCTCTTTGCCCCATTATCTCATTTATTCATTGTTGCTGCAGCTCCAGCGTGGCCTGCTGCTGCTGCAGGAAGATAGCTTGCTGCTCGAGTTGGGCAACGATTTGATCGAGATCCATTTTATATAGAGGACAGGGGGTTACTTAGGGTAAGGGTGTGAGTATGGGGAAAAGCGATGCTTAAGGCGATCGCGGGGTTGTAAGCGGGGGAGGGGCTGGTTATCGTATGCATGGGGTTCCCTTTCCAAATATGGGTGGAACCAGGCTCAGTCATATTGAGCTGGTGTCTCAGCATGTCTTTCCTCCAGCTCTGGTGAGGGGGTGAGGGATGGTAGGGGGCTTGAACTTTCTCTTAGACGGTACCCTTCCTGTATGATCCTCTCAACTTCTTCCATCAATAACTCCCCAAGATTTTTGTATTCTAACGCATCTGCGATCTCCCTTGTACCAACTAATTCCAATAGCGGATCGGCCGGGTCTGGATATCTGAGGTCAGGGAGGGTCGAGTAGGAACTGAGGGTATCTATGCTCCCTGGGGTTCCGTCGCGAGGGTGTGGGTGTTGGGGGTCTGGGCCTGCTGATAGGTCCCTGTGGTCGAAGGGGTTGATGGTCTCTCCGATGAATTCTGAGCCGGGCCTTGGTGCTGCTGAGGGAGTGCCCAAGCCGCGTCCGAGCCTGCTGGAATTGCGCACTAAGCCTGGTAAGTACTTTTCTCCAGGAACGCAACCACACTAATGCCACTCGTTAGTGGTGCTCGTTGACAATGCTTACTTCTAACTACTCCTTGTTACTTTCAAGGTACAGTAGCGTTCTTCTGCCAAGGGGGCTACGTGTGCCGGGCTTGGTTATGACAGTCAAGTTCAAGTGAAGCACTTCTAAAACCCAACAACAAGTGTGGGCAAAGCAAGCAGGTGAGAGGAGAGGAGACTTGGAGAAGTGGGAGAATCCAAGTGAACTTGACTGGAGAGCCAGCCAGAGGTTCCTTGGGTTTATATAGTCCAGTATCTATTTGTACATGTTATGTACGGATCTACCGATATATGGATATAAAGAGAGAACAAAGGGGAACCAACATGCATATGAGTCGTGTCTAGTCATGGGGCTGCGCTAGACAGCACGGATGCAGCATGGAGAGTCATGAGGAGTCAATGAGGCGTAATGGAAGCAAGCATAGCCATGCACAGCATGGAGATGAAAAGAAGGCTGCACACGCACAGGATGAGTCATAGAAACTATGGTAAAAGATAAGCATCATAGGTGTCTGTAGATGCTTAGTAATGCTGTGCGATAAGATAAGATA
Organism: Boletellus aff. lepidospora; assembly: GCA_038094175.1. Lineage (NCBI taxonomy): Eukaryota > Fungi > Basidiomycota > Agaricomycetes > Boletales > Boletaceae > Boletellus > Boletellus aff. lepidospora. The sequence goes on from JBBPTT010000248.1 coordinate 12,789, forward strand.
AGAGGGGAAAGAGACATATCATAAGTGTGGAAAGTCGTGCTGTAACAGGGTAAGCTCAGGGTTCATAACCAATCATGAGCAAGAACAGGGTTTGTTTGGTGACCGAGTGTGTAGCAGAATTATGAGTGAATTCAGCCATGGGGAGTAAATCATGCCACTTAGCAGGATTTCTGTCACAAAATATCCCAAGATATGTTTCCAACTCTTGATTGACACGTTTGGTTTCTCCATCTGTTTGAGGGTGATAGGCAGTGGATAGGGCGAGGTTGCATTTTAGCAAGCAGGCCAGTTCTCAAGCAAAGGCCAAAGCAAATTGAGGGCCTCTATCCGAGATGCATCAATCATGCAATCTGAATCTGGGGAAAATGTGTTTGAAAAAGAGTGTTGCTACTCCTGCAGCATCTATTGTTTTGTGGCATGGAAGGAAAATTACCCCCTTTGTAAGCCCATGGTCGACCATGACCAAAACTGAGTCAAACCCAGTGGATACTGGAAGGCTGGTGATTAAATCGATAGAAATATTCTGGAAAGGGTGGTTGGATTCCATTGTGTTGGGGATTGTTGGCGGTATAGTGGGATGGGTGTTAACCTTGTGTGACTGACAAATTGCATGCCCCTTGATGAACTTTCGAACAAAGGTGGAGAGACCCAGCCACCAACAGTCCTGTTGAAGAAGGGAAAGAGTTCTGAAATATCTGCCATGTCCTCCTGCATCAGATTCATGGATCTCAGTGACCAATTTATGCCATTGAGATTTGGAGATAAAGAGATGTCCCTTGTAATATAGCATTTTGTCTAACCATCTCCAATCTTCTGGGGAGGCTCAAGGGAAGAGGGAGGATCCTTTCTGCATGGCAGAGATTGCTTCAAGAGCTACCAGGTCTTCCTTAGTGGAATGAATGATCTTTTCACAAAGATCCAGATCCATAAGATTGACAAATAGATCATCAGGCAGTAACACCACATCTTGGTTGTCCGTGGTGGTGTCAAGGCTGTCTTTTCTGGAAAGGGCATCAGCTGGGCCCATCTGAGATCCAGGAAGGTTGTGATATTGGATGTTGAAATCCTGGAGGAATAACATCCATCACACTTGTCGTCTAGACAATTTATGGGGTTGTTTGAAATATGCCAAGTTTTCATGATCAGTTTGAACCATCACCTGGTGTTCCATCCCTGATAAATAGTGTCTCCATTCCTCCAGAGCACATATGACAGCTAATAGCTCTCGGTCATAGATATCATAATTTTGTTCTTCCAGGGAGAAGGTTCGAGAGAAGTAAGTGCATGGGTGGAGGTCTCCATTTCCATCAGTTTGTATAAGGACTGCTCCACAAGCAGTGAGAGAGGCATCAGTCATGACTGTGAATGGTTTGGTCGAGTCAGGCATCTTTAATACTGGCTTGGAGAGGAAAGCTTTCTGAAGCATTTGAAAAGCTTTTTCACATTCCATGGTCCAGTTCCAGGTTACCCCTTTCTTGGTTAGTTCATGTAGGGGTCAGCAAATTCCTGAGAAGTCAGGGATGAATTTCCTGTAGAAGTTACAGAATCTGATGAACAATCAGATTTGTTTAACTGAGGTCGGGCTTTTCCAGTTTTCGATTGCTTGGAGTTTTCCGGGGTCCAATGTGATTTCTCCTGGTTGAACTATCATGCCAAGATAGTCGACTTCCATGACATTAAATGAGCATTTACTCAGCTTGAGGAACAAGTTGTTTTCCATCATTTGTTAAAGAACTCAGTGAGTTCATTCCATATGCTTTGCAGGATCATTGGAGGCGATGATAAGATCATCCATATATATGATCAGCCATCCTTCGGCAATCATATCAGCGAATACGTGATTCATCAGTGCTTGGAACATAGCTGGTGAATTGCTTTGTCCAAAGAACATGACCGTGGGTTCAAAGAGTCCTACTGGGGTGATGAAGGCAGCCTTCCATTGATCTTCAGGGGTGATTAGCACATTATTATACCCCCATCGGATATCCATCTTGGTGAAGATTGTAGCATCTTTAAGTTGATCCACAAGTTCAGAGATGTGAGGTAGAGGGTAGGCATTTTTGATCATATGTTGATTGAGATATCAATAATCTTGACAGGGTCAAAGTCTGCCATCTTTCTTTGGTACGAAGAAGAAAGGGGAGGCTTGCAGAGATTGGGATGGGACTATGGTTCCTTTTTTGAGGTTTTCATCAACAAACATTTTGCATGCTTCCAACTCCTTTGGATTAAGGGGATACACTTTTGCTACCCTGGGGACAAATGTGTCGGTGAGGTCAATATGATGGTCATATTTTTGAGATGAAGGGAGCTTCCTGAGTGGAGGTTCCTCAAAGACTTTCCTGAATTCTTCAAATTTGGGAGGTAAGACTGTTTCTTGTTTGGTCTTCTGTTGTTCCTGAGCAATCTCCATGGATCTAGTGATCTTTTGGATCCATTCTGTTTTGATGTGTTCATCTGGGTCGGCTTTCAAGTATCACAACAGATGATCTTGTTCATCCATATTCCGTTGTTGAGACAGTGGGTTGATGGTTTCTGGTAATTGGATTTCTCCTTTGGCCCAATTGATCTCAGGGTTGACCATTCATAGCCATGTCATTCCTAGAATTACGTCTTCTTTTCCACAATTGATAATGAGGAAATCCTGTTTTTCCAGAAGAAGATTTCCTATGCATAGGGAAAGCATTACTTTCCTTCATATGTTTCTATTATTGTTTTCTGTTCCATCTGTGTTCATTGCCTTGATGGGTGATTTTAGTTTGGTGGTAGTCCATCCCATCTGTTCCACTAAGCTTTTGTTTATAAAGCAGTTGCTTGCTCCACTATCTATTAATGAGGAGACTTCAACGTCTTTTTCTGTTCCTTCTTCCTGTAGGAGGGTTGGAAGTCGGATTGCTCGATCTGGGATAGGTGGCAGGGGTAAAATAGCCATGTTTTCTTCTTTCAGGGGTTTCATTCCAAAGTGTGTTTCCAGGGCTTTTACTGCATCTTTGATGGTTACTCCTTTTCATAGTAGAAGTTCCCTTATCTGTTTGTCTAGGAGTGCTTCCTTATCTGTTTTAATGGATTCATGGTAGAGGACTTGCCTAGGGCTAGGTTGTCATTTCTTGGGGTGATTTTGCATGTGACATCCCTTTTGATGGCAAATGAAACATTGGTTGTTTTGTCGGTGTTCTGTCTATTGCCAAGAGGACAACTGGATCATGTTGATGTTGGCATCAACATCCATGGCATCAGGGTCCAGTTCTTTGGTTTCTCCGGGTAATTCCTATATCCATTCCTCAGTTTCCAGCTTGAAGGGCTTCATCCAAAGCTGTTGAGTTCTAGTCTGAATTTGATCAAATTGAGCGGCTTTCTCTATCCACTTATTCCACTTGCTTGGTGGTGGATCTACCGTGGTCATAAGGTTGACTAGGTTGGTGTCGATGGCTATTCTGAGCAGGTTGATCAAGATTTTATGTTGTTGTCCCATGCTTGCTGTGGAAGCAAGAAGCTCAAATTGCATTTGGAAGGTGGGGAATGATTTTCTTCCCTGTTTTAAAGCATAAAGTTGTGATCTTGCATCTGCCTGAGAATCACCTGGGGTGAATATATTGAAGAATCCTTCTTCAAGTTCCTTTAAGAATTGGCTCATTTGTTTTCTGCTGGTTACCATGTCTTGTAGGTTCTGATACCATCCTTCAGCAAAGGTCATGGCTATTCCACTTGTCATGTTGTTGAGAATGATGATTGCTTGTGCTAACTCATTATAGACTTCTTGATTGATTAAGAGGTAAGCTTTTATGGCACCAAACCATCATTTAGCATCGGTAGTGACTCCACTAAACAGGCCAGGATTTCTGGCTAGGATTTCCTGAGGTTTCTTAGGGTTGGATATTATTGATGCTACTGGGGTTGGTAAAGTGGGGGTAGGAGTAGGCACGGCAGGTGGAATTGGTGGTGGTGGGGCTACAGGTTGTACCAGGGTGGTCAAAAAACCAGGGATTGATGGTGGTTCTACTAAAGGGGTTTTGATTGTCGACAAGATTAGAGCTTGTGTGGGAAAGGTTACAGCAGATGCTAGTTGCTCAGGTTGAGTCGTTTCAGGGGAGGTGATCTGGACCATTATCTCAGGGTTGGTTATTGGCATGGGTGGTAGAGCAGAAAGTATGGGCAATGGTTGTCTGGGTGGTGGATATGGGGTTATCCCAATGGTGACTGTTGGAGTGTTTGGTGCTCCTGTAATCCTTCCAGAATGTGGCAGCAGACTGGGCATTTCTCTGATGGCAGATTGTGTCAACAATGGCCTAGGTGATCTATGGATTGGCGTGGTAGTGGTTATCAGTGATCCTCCAATTCCTGGGGTGCTGATTTGTGGAGAACCATGTCCTGTTATGGTTCTGATACTGCTAGATCGAGGGGACTCAGTTCCCATCGTTCCTGGTACTTGGGGTGGTCTGGTAGACATTCCAAACATTATAGGAGGTAGAGACACTTGCCAGGACTCCTGGACCTCCCATTCTTCTGGTGAAGACTGGGGAGCATTGGTTTTTTCTTGCAAGCTTTCAGAAGAGGATTCAGGTACTCGATAACTTCCATCATTCCTTGGTGAAGTTCTGGTTCTGGGTCGTCCACAGTCTTCTTCAACAGGCAGAGGCGTGGGTCATTGTGGGGGTGGTTCTTCATCCCTGGAGGAAGATCTCCAATCCCAAAAGCTGGGCATGCTTACATAATATCTTTTAGATTCATCATAGACTAAAGATAGCTTTGATTGCGGCTGTTCCAATGATGGCAGTGGTAGGGTTGGCAATGAGGATGATTGTGGCTATTACTAGATAAGGGGCGAAATAGACAGTCCTGGTCTTCCCTAGAAGACATTGGTTGGTGGCATGGTGTCAGCTAGAGTCCTACTGCTAAAAAGCAGGGACAAGAAGATAGCTAGTTCTTTTATTATGCTTGTGTGGAGTTATCCAGCAAGGTCAATGGTTTGACAGCAAGTCCAGAACCGATGAAAGCAACTAGTCGAGTGCACACTCTGTGGTGTAGTGTGAAGACACAAGAGGTTCTCACTAACCACAATGAGCAGTTTCATGGAGGCCAGAAAACTAAATGTAGATTGTGTAGAACTAGCTAAGGAGCTATGGTACAAGGTGGGTCCAACTATATAGTACAGGGATGGGCTGTGCACATAGCCACGATGAGTCAGAATGAGTCATAGGTTACTAAGGTAATTGATGCATCAATGCACAGCATTGAGATAGGGTCGAGGGATCAAAAGATGGTGGCTGTGAGGCTATGTGTGGTTACCATCATAGTGAGATAGTGAAGATGTGACGGTGTGAAGAGGTAAAGTGGATACAAGAGCTGTCATTGACAAACATGGTTTGGCCAATGTCAAGGGAATCCTAAAGGCTTCTTGGTAGTCATTGTGATCAAGTTGGGAAATGGAGGGGACTTATCAAGGAGGAAAAAGGAAAAACTGTAACATTGACCAATTAAAGGACACCACCATATTCACCAAAATGGACATTCGATGGGGCTATACCAATGTTTTAATTCACCCACCTGATTGATGGAAGGCTGCTTTCATCACACTGGTAGGACTGTTTGAACCAACAGTCATGTTCTTTGGACAAAGCAACTCACCAGCTACATTCCAAGCCCTTATGAATTATGTCTTCGCTGATATGATTGCTGAAGGATGGCTAATCATATACATAGATGATCTCATCATTGCATCCAAGCAACCCAGGGAACACATGGAAAGAACTTGCCAAGTTCTTCAACAAACAATGGAAAACAAATTATTCCTCAAGCTAAGTAAATGTTCCTTCAATGTCACTGAGGTAGACTACCTTGGAATGATAGTCTGACCTGGCAAAATCACCCTTGACCCCAGAAAACTCAATGCCATCAAAGATTGGAAAAGTCCAACTTCCATGAAGCAAATCCACTTGTTCATTGGATTCTGTAACTTCTATAGGAAATTCATCCCTGACTTCTCTGGGATTAGTTGACCCCCACATGAGCTAACCAAGAAAGGAGTAATCTGGAACTGGTCACCAGAGTGCAGAATGGCTTTCCAAACACTACAGAAGGCATTCATGTCTAGACCTGTCCTCAAGATGCTGGATTCAACCAAACCCTTCACAGTGATGACAGACACCTTGCTCACTGCCTCTGGAGCTGTCCTTATGCAAACAGATGGAAATGGAGATCTCCACCCCTGTACCTATTTCTCCCAAACTTTCTCCCCTGAGGAATGAAACTATGACATCTGTTACAAGAAATGCCACTCCCGGGCGGCAGCAAATACATAGACTTTCTTTGATGAGTTTTTCCCCTCCTTTGATGTATGCTTTCAATATTGTGTCATCTTCTGATAGTCATCTACCAACAGGTTCAACCGCCATTGCTATGCCTCCTGTTTTTCCCCTTGATCATGATGCGCCCATTTCCCTTTTGGATCCTTTTCTCCCAAGGTGATTCTCTTGCATCACCTCATGTTCCCCATTCCCCAGATGCAGTATAATGAGTAGTAACTGTAGATGACACCTTCACAGCTGATTCTTAGTCATGCTCATACAGCTACCAGTATATAAAGTCCTTGGGTTTGTACCATTATTCTCTAGCTAGTTCTATGCAATCTACGTGTAGTCTTCTGGCCTCCATGAGACTGCTAGTTGCAGTTAGCGAGATCTTCTCATGTCTTTGCACTACACCTCAGAGTGTGCACTCGACTAGTTGCTTTCATTGGTTCTAGACTTATCATCAAACCTTTGACCTTGCTGGATAACTTCACACAAGCATAACAACATCTATGATCGGGAGTTGTTAGTAGTTATCTGAGCATTAGAAGAATGGAGACATTACCTCTCAGGAACAGAACACCAGGTGATGATTCAAACTGATCATAAGAATCTGGCATACTTTAAACAACCCCATAAGCTTTCCTACTGACAAGCTAGATGGATGTTGTTTTTGCAAGATTTTGACATCTGATATCAAAATCTCCCTGGAAACAAAATGGCCCCAGCTGATGCTCTATCAAGGCAGGAGGAGATCAATACTACCAGCGACAACCAGGACATTATCCTCATCCCTGATGATCACTTTATCAATCTCATTGATCTCACTATATGAGAAAAAGTGGTCCTATCCACCAAGGATGATCCTCTAGCAAAGAACACCATCACCACCATGCAAATGGGTTCTTCTCTATTTCCCTGGGCCTCTGCCAATGACTGGAAATGGGAGGATGGAATGTTGTATTTCAAGGGATGTCTTTTCATTCCTGAACCACAGAGAAATGTGTTGGTCACCAAACTGCATGAATCCCCTGCTGGAGGGCATGGTGGATATTTCAGGACCTTATCCCTGCTCCAACAGGATTATTGGTGGCCCAGACTCTTAACTTTTGTCTGAAAATTTGTCCATGGATGTGCAGTTTGTCAAGCAAACAAGGTTAATACTCACCCTACCACACTGCCACCCATTCCCAACCCAATGGAGGCAGACCAACCATTCCAGAATATCTCTATGGACCTGATCATGGATCTCCCAATCTCCACCAGTTTTGACTCTGTGTTGATTGTGGTCAACCATGGCCTTACAAAGGGGGTAATTTTCCTCCCTTGCAATAAAACCATTGATGCAGCAGGGGTAGCCAAGTTGTTTTTCAGAAATATCTTCCCCAGATTCAGGCTCCACAATTGAGTTATATCCAATAGAGGCCCCCAATTCGCCTCAACATTTGCTAGAGAACTCACCCAACTCCTACAATATGACTTAGCTTTATCCACTGCATATCATCCTCAAACAGATGGAGAAACAGAATGTGTCAACCAGGAACTAGAAACATACCTTCAGATATTTTGTGATGGAAACCCTGCTAAGTGGCACAATCTTCTTCCCATGGCCAAATTTGCTCACAATTCTGCTACTCATTTGGTCACCAAGCAAACCCCTTTTGCCCTTATGATGGGATATGAACCCAGAGCTTACCTGAAGCACTTCTAAAACCCAACCAATAGTGGAGGGTGAAACGAGCAGGTAAGAGAGAAGAGACTTGGAGAAGTGGAAAGTTCCAAGTGAACTTGACTGGGGTTTCCAGCCAAGTCCCTCAGGTTTATATAGGACTACATATGTTTGTACATGTGTTGGCCAGATCTACCAATGTATGTCTAAATATGAGAGAACAATAGGGTGGAGTCATGAGGCTGCACTAGGCAGCACAGATAATGCATGGATCAACATGAGGAGGACAATGAGGAGTCTGAATGGTGTGACATAATGGAATGGAAGAACACATAGCCATGCACAGCACAGAGATGAAAAGAAGGCTGTGCATGCACAGGATGAGTCATGGAATCTTTAGTAAAAGGTAAATGTGTAAATGTGTCCTAGATGCTTAAGTAATGCTGTATGATAAGATAAGATAAAAGAAAGGGGATGTAGCATAAGTGTGAAAGATTGTGCTGTAACACCACCCTCCTTCTATGCATCAGACTCCAGGCTGATGGCGCCATGCAACGACACAGGGTAGGTCATCATATGGGTTGTAGACCACAAACTGGTTGAGGAAGCCAGCACATAGGTGGAGCTTAGGGTTTTTCTCATGAAATTCATCTAAGGTCACCTGGACATTAGTAAGATTAGATTTGGGCTCCCAAGTTCGTCCATCCTTGCCATAGCTGCTCCAGTAGACAAGGTACTCCTATCCATGGCCTTTAGGGCATGTGTCTACAATAAAATCAACTTCATACTTGTCCTTCCAGTCCTCAGTCACGTTGACTGGGCCAGGCTGGGAAATGGGCTGGCCATCAAGGCATTCCCAGTATGGTTTTATGTGAGAAATATTAACAACAGGGTGAATTTTCATGGTTTTTGGTAACTTCAGCTCAGCTGCATTTGGTCCAATGAGCTTAATAATCTGGAAGGGGCCTAGCCACTTCTCTGACATTTTCTTTGATTCACTCGTTAAGTGGAGATTATCTGTAGCAAGGAGCACTTGGTCTCTGGGGGCATAAGAGGGGGCATCTGACCAATGCTTGTCAGCACATTCTGTCCTGCACAAGAGAGAGGTTAGCTCGAACTTCCTCAAAGGTTTTCTCAATTTTATTTGATAATTCGTTGGCAGTGGGAGCTTTAGAGCTGCCAGGCTCAACACCCATTCACGGTTCATAGGTCTGTGTGACTTTGAATGGGGACTTCTTAGTAGAAGCTAAGGTATGATTATTGTGCACAAACTGTGCCATAGGGAGCCACTCAGGCCAATCTGTCTGATGGTCACAGCAAAAGAGTCGGAGGTACTGATGGAGGTTGCAGTTAACATGTTCTGTCTGACCATCAGTCTGGGGGTGATGTGTGGTAGATAACTTTGGGGAAATCCTGAGCCACTTGCAGAGGTCCTTCATGACTTGCGAAGCAAACTGGGGTCCATGGTCAGATACTATAGTCCAGGGAAGTCCGTGGCTAGTCCATACATTCGAGAGGTATAACTTTGCCATGTCTAGGGTGGAAGTGGTCTTTTTCATTGGAATAAAGGAAACTTCTTTGGAGAAACAGTCCATGACCACTAGGATCACATCAAAGCTGTTTGAGGGAGGAAGGTCAGTAATAAAATCTGCTGAAATGTCTACCCACAGTAGCTCTGCTACCTCTAGGGGTTGTAGCTTGCCTGCTGGGGGCTTATTTCCAGTTTTCATTTTTTGACAGGTGTGACATCAAGCCACATATTCTGAGACATCTACAGCCATCTTGGGCCAAAAATAGGAGCGAGAAATGAGATCTAGGGTTTTATCTTTGCCAGGGTGTCCCACTGCTGGCATGTTGTGATGTTTTGTCATCACCTTCATGCATAAGCTGTCATTGTCAGGGACAAACACCTGGGATTTTCTGTTTATGAATACTCCATCATCATTTACTTCAGAACTGTGGGATTCTAGGTCCAAAATTTGGGATTCGTGGAGTTTCATCATCGCAATCTGGATAAGGTCAAGAATGGAATCCCCATCATCCTGCAGCATCACAAGTCTGGCTTGGATGGCATCCAGGGTGATAAACATTATTCCTTCATTATCATTTTCTATACCCTCTGCATGGTCTTCTCTGCAGGAAAGGGCATCTACTGTTATCATGGCAGTCCCAGGTTTGTGAACCCATTTGTGGTTGAACCGGGAGAGATACTGCACCCATTGGGCTTGCTGATGGTTGAGGTCTTGTTTCCTCATAAACCATTGGAGATTCTGGTGGTCATTCCAGATCTTGAACTTATGGTGGGTACCTTCCAGGTAATGCCTCCACTGCTCCAGTGCTCAGATAACACTTAACATTTCTTTATCATACACTTGATAGTTACACTCCACATCATTCATGGAGTGAGAGTAAAAGTCCACTGGGTGCCATTGATCTTCTACCTTTGCCAATAATATGGTGCCAGTTGCATAATCAGAGGCATCAGTCTCAAGTCAAAGTTCTGAGTCTAAATCAGGGGTGATGAGGATAGGGGCAGTGGTGAACTTCCTCTTGAGTGTGTCAAACACCATCTGTTGAGCTTCTGCCCAGATGAAGGGCATGTCTTTCTTTGTTAGGTCATTCAGGGGTCTAGCCACCTGAGTGTAATCTTTAATAAATCTTCTGTAGAAATTCATGAGTCCTAAGAAGCTGCAAACTCCACGAAGGTTCTTTGGCATGGGCCATTTCAAAATGGCCTCTACTTTGGTATCGTCCATGTGAATACCATTAGTCCCCACAATCATACCAAGGAACTCTACTTCCTTTTTGGAAAAGAAGCACTTTTCTGGTTTTATAAAAAGGTTGTTCTCTTCTAGCTGGCAGAGTACTTCTTTTACGATCCTGTCATGCTTGGCTTGGTCATCTGTTTTTGTGAAAATTAGGAGGTCATTGATGTAGATGACTACTACTTCTTCCATGTCAGCAAATATTTCGTTCATCATGGCTTGGAACATTGAGGGGGAGTTGCAGAGACCAAAGAACATAACCAGTGGTTCAAAGGCCCCTCTAAAGCAGACAAAGGCAGCTTTCCATTCATTTCCTTCCTTAATTCTCATGTTATTGTATCCCTGTCTCAGATCCATTTTCATAAACAGCTTGGCTCCTTTGAGTTTGTCTACAAGCTGGGAAATAAGGGGAAGCGGATAGTTGTTCCACATGGTATGCTCATTAATGTAGTGGTAGTCTTGTACCATCTACTTTTGTCTGTCCTTTTTAGGGACAAAAAAGACTGGTGAGGTCTGAGGGGATCTAGATGGGCAGATATACCCTTTTCTGAGTTGGTCGTCAATAAAAGCAGATACTTCTTCCTGCTCCTGGGTGGAGAGGGGGATGATTCAGCCTTTCTTTGGCTCAAATGATTCTTTTATATCTATGGTGTTGTAAGAAGAATAAAAAGTTGGGGGGATGCCAACCCTCAGGAAATCCAGAGGATGTGACAAAGAGAAGGGTGGGCGCAAGATAGTCTCATCCCAAGGGGAACCAAGATAAACAAGAAGAGATGAGGCTCGAGTGGGCCTACCAACCAAAACAAATGATGTCTGGACTTGATCTGGACCGAGGGTAATGAAGTGAGGGTCTGGGCTTAATCAAAACAACAACTGGACCAGAGTTGGAGATGACAAGGACAGGGATTGATGTCAATACAAATGGATGAGAGGGTCAATGACAAGGTCTGGTGGATGTCGATGACAAGGGAGCGAGTACGAAGTTCTGGACTTGGATGGAAGCGATGTCCAGAATGTGGGTGGCGAATATGAGGGGATGAAGGATGACAAGGCCGATGCAGATGGCATGATGGGCAGAGACAGATGACAAAAGTGGGCAAGCAATTGCCTGGGATTCAATCCCTGGGTACAGGATTTTTATATATACCGACTATGATTCAAATATCAAATAAAGTATGACAGATGAAGCAAAGGGGGATGGTTGCCATCCTGTCACTATCCACCTGTCAAATGTCCAGAAAATTGTGTGACACAAACACATGAATGCAAAACAGGTCGGGAATGATTGGGAATAAGTATGAAGAGCTGAGACAAAAAGAAAAAGAGAGTCTGGACAACTTGGCTGCTGGACATGCATCTGGACATGGCAAGTCCAGACCGGATGTACCCGAGACCTGTCTGGACATAAGTGAATGAACATGAAACTAACCTTGGACCATGCAGGACATGAGACATTGATGGACAACAATGCATGGTGGCGATGGAAGAACCTCTTGACCTGTCAAAAGTGCCTCTACAACTGTAAGGAGCCAAGTGCTCCTACACCTGATGTGGACTTAGCATCTGACTGTCCCCAGTTAGTCATGTGACTTGGCATAGGCGAGCCACGACTTCACTCCACAATGACACTTCTCTCGACTTCTATTCATTCCACCACATCTTTCAATCCCTCCCACCATGTCCAACTTTGCCAATCTCATGTCCTTTTCCTCTCCTTCCCAAGATACTCCTCTCGTACTTGCAAGGAAGGCTCTGAAGGATGCCAAAGAACGAATCGAGGTGCTTGTTGAAATTATTATTTAGTTTCTCTTATCTTTTTTATTTACGCTACTCATGATTACATACTTAGAGGTCTGGACTCATGAAGTCCTATTATGCTAGGTTCTTTTCTAGAACCTTCCATTGTTCTGCTTATGGATATAGGCATTACATATAAGTCGAACATGTGTTTCACACATCTTTCACACACATTTGACATTCAGGCCAATGGCCTTTATTTCTCATTACTGCAGACTGCTAAAGCTCTGCTTTAACTTTACCTTCTGTATCTATTTAGTCCTTGGGATTTTTCCCTTGAATATCAGAAGAGTCTTCTCTCTCTCTTGAGCATATCCCTTTGCTCACACCATCACCACACCAGCACCTATCCAAGTGCTCGCTTGGTCACATCTCTGCTCTTAGATATAAACAAGTGAGTCTCACACTTGTTGGGTTTCATTTCCCTTGCTGTCCCTCGGTCTGCCCCTTCTTTGAAGAGGTCCTGCTACCCCTTCAAAAGTGCTTGGCCACATGATACTAGACAATAAGGAAGAGTTGTGGGAGGAGCAGCAATACTAGATGAGGGAGTGGTCGACGGCTATGGTACGTGGTTTGTTATCACACGTAACTTTTGTATTGAGAGTTGGGATAGGCAGAGGCTAGTGCCTGCCTAGCTAGACTGAAGGAGCTCAGCACTCAGCTGTTCCTTGCCAATACGACAACAATGGTACTTTGTGAGTGCAATGATTATGTGGAGAAATGGCGGGCAGAGATTGCAGAAGAAGACTGACAACAATGACAATGGGAGGCTGTGGAGCGAGCATGAGTAAAGGCGGAGGAAGTGCGACAAGTGGCTGAAGAGCAGCAACAGGTGGCAGCGATACAACAAGGTATGGGCAATTGAGACAATGAGAGTGGAGCAGAGGATGATGGGTCACTCTTTGCAGGTGGCACAGAAGAGTCAATAGGAGCCAGGTCTGGAGTTCCAGGACCATCAATGTCTGAGACTAGTGGAGCAATGTGGTTGTCGACCTGGCACAAGGTGAGTGATTAGTGAATAATGCTGATACCAACACTGATGGACATAGCACCCCACTCCCTTGTTCTATCCAGAGCACAATGAGGACAATGGAGCACCACCAGCCAAGAAATCCACCTCGACAATATTCAAGCCTGGACTGGATGATGTCCAGCATGAGTCCCCATGCACAGAGTGTGAAAAGGTTCAGCATGCCTGTTTCAGTGAAGAAGATAAGGGATGCATGTGATGCCAAATGTTGAAGCTCGTGTGCAGCAAGTCCCCAGGTCACAGAAAGGCTGGTCAAGGGAAAGCAGCAATGAAGAAGACAACAACAATGAAGCTGGCAGGGATGGAGAGCACGCCCTCAGCCTTGACAAAAGACAAGGGCAAGGAGCCTGGTAAGTGGTTTTCATCATCACTACCTCTACTAACTGTTGTGTAGTCTGGAAACATCAGCCGTGTCAAAAGCTGTGGCCAAACCCTCCAAAGGGCGTGCTCGAGTTAACTGACACAGAAGGTGAATCTGCTGGACCTGCAAGTGAGCACAGAGAACCGATGCTGAAGTGATTCATGTTCATCTTCAAGAACAAGAATGCACCAGCGAAAGAAAAGATGGTCTATGTGATTGTGGCAATGGAAACGACAGTCCGGTCATCTCAAGCAGCAATTTAGAAGGAAATCACAAGCCTCATGGCAGTTCAGGCTGCCGTCCAGAAGGAAATCACAAGCCTCATGGCAGTTCAGGCTGCCGTCCAGAAGGAAATCACAAGCCTCGCGGCAGTTCAGGCTGCCGTTCAGAAGCAAATTACAAGCCTGTCTGGATTGGCAATGAACATGGGGAGTCAGCTTGAGCAGATCAAGCTGATGAAGATGGTGATCAAGGACTTGTAGTTGCATCTGGTAACCCTCTCGTCGCCTTGTATACGTCTTGTATTCATGTATTTTCTTGTGTGCATGCAATCGTGTCTCTGTGTCTGGTCTATGTCTGCATGATCCCTAAGTACAAAATTTTTAAAAAATGGTAAGAAAAATGACTATGAAACAAAAGAATAAGGAAATGATTGTATGACACCCATTTGCGAGGTACCCCTCAACTTGTTTTCTTTGTTCGACTTCCAGACTTCTACACTTGCAGCAACAGTCCAGATTCAAAGGGTTTGGATAGGGGCTTCAAAGGAAAAGCTTCATTAAAGAAATAGAAATGATGACCCGAGTACAATGATATCAAAAATCACACGTTGAATAAAGGGTTTACCATTGACAATCTGTTTTGTTGTTTTTGTTTTTTGGAGAGTGAGGATGTGAGACACCGGTCGAATCCCAGGGTGAAACAGAGGTCTCCAGACTAAACCTGGGGTAGAAATGGAATACATATACTTTTTGATATGGGGGACCACTAGTCATGAACGACAGCAGTCTCCTCTTCCTCAATGTCATTCTCCCCATCTTCCTCAGTGTCAAACTTGTTGAGCTCATGGTCATCCAAACCAGTCAAATCAGTGACCAGGATGGAGACCTTCATCCTTGGAAAGTAGGGTAGCAGACGAAATGCAGCGTACCACAACTTAAAGATGGCACCATCCAACTTGGCCAGCAGGTACAAACCACCAGTAGTCCAGTGAAGGACCACCATTGGACCAAGGTAGCATGGCTTTGTCTTCCGGTTTAACTCTTTCTCAATCCAGGAGTTCTGGACCAGAATGAGATCGCCAGGACAGTACTCGTGATTGCGAATTTGATTCTTGAAATGTGTCATAAAATGTTTGATAGATGTGAAATGAGATTGGAGGACATGTTTGCACATAGAGTCAATATCTTCCTGATGCTTTTGGAGCTGCAAAGCTCGCCAAGCAATC
The DNA here is from genome assembly GCA_038094175.1 of Boletellus aff. lepidospora. NCBI lineage: Eukaryota > Fungi > Basidiomycota > Agaricomycetes > Boletales > Boletaceae > Boletellus > Boletellus aff. lepidospora. Next base: position 28,145 of record JBBPTT010000248.1, read on the forward strand.
AGGGCTGTTGTAGAGACGTGATCAGTATCTGGAGCAGGGACAAGAAATGTAACCTCTGCAAGATCAAATGGAAACAAAGGTTCAACACCATGAACCATGAAGTATGGTGAAAGTCTGGTGGACTTTAAGATCGTGACGCACTCTGCCCAGAACACAGAGTGAGTGGTCGATGTCCAGTGAATCTCTCCCCCCAGGGTACTTTTGACAATGGCCTCCTGGACATCAAAGTGACATCGTTTGACCACACCATTCACCTGTGAGTTGTAAGGGGAGATCTGGATGTGGTGAATGCCATACTGGGTGTTACGCTTGTGTGGAGTTATCCAGCAAGGTCAAAGGTTCGACCTCCAAGTCAAGAACCAATGAAAACAACTAGTGAAGTGCACACTCTGAGGTGTAGTGTGAAGACACAAGAGGATCTCTCTAACTGCGACCAGCAGTTTCGAGGAGGCCAGACAACTACACGTAGATTGCGTAGAACTAGCTGGAGAACTATAATACATGTCACAGATCTTTATATACTGCTAGCTATCTGTCATGACCAAGAATTGGCCAATATAGAGTCATCAGGTATAACAGGGAAACTGTGGTATCCAGGGGGAAAGATGGAACATGAGATGATATGAGAGAATCATCTTAGGAGGGGAGTGTCTGAGATAGAAATGGGCACATCAAGATCAAGACTGAATTGGGGTGGCATAGGAATGGGAAGGAGATTGGAATGAAGATGACTATCAGCGGTCATCACTAACTGGGAAGCATAGATGGACGGAGAGGAAAAACTCATCAAAGTCATGCCTCATCGCACTGGCCGGTCTAAGGTGGCATTTCTTGTAACACCAGGCAGTGAGGAGATCTAAAGCCTGGATAAAAGCAGAACCATTGTCAGTGACAAGCTCAGAAACAGCACCCCATCAACAAAGAATATCCTCGAAAATAAAAGAAATGGCTGATGCATTTTCTGACTGCAACATGCGCCATTCCAGATACACTGTAAGAGTGCACCAAGCCTGAATGATGAAATGATAGCTGCCAGAGCATGGCATCAACAATTTATTGATGTGAACTTTGCGAAAAAGTCCACTGACAACTGGAATGGTAGGCAGGATATGGAACTTGGAGGTTTGGCAAATTTGGCACTCGTGACAAGTTTTGATGTACTATTTGACATCGTTGACCAACATAGACCACCAGAACCAGAGGAGCAGATGAATCCAGACTGAGAAGACACCCTTGTGCCTGAGGTCATCGTGAGCCTCTTTAACAAGTCCATATCATTGTCCCAGGACTAGAACCAGTTGATGACAGCTGTGAGGTTTGCAATGGTACAAAGAGCCATTGAGAAGGAAGAACCATGTAGCCAAATTGATGAAGGATGTGTAGTCCCCATCTGTCATGTCAGCAGGACAAATATGAGTATCAAGAAATGAACAAATAAGTTTGATCCAGGCTTCTTTTGCAAGAGCCTTCAGGGATCGAGACATCAAAAGACTGGGACTGTTGAAGTCTGAGTCCAGAGCCAAGGTCAAGTTGTGCAAGACAGCATGGAGGCAAGGAGGCAAATGAGATGGTCTATGGAAGTTAGGGGCTGCATTGAGACACGAAAGATGATAATTAAGCAATGAAACCACAAAAGAATAAGCATCATTGAGCCAGTCTTTGTCATTGTCATCATCAACTGGATTGTCTTCTGAGGGAGGGTGCCAAGAGAGCCCATCTGTGCCAGTATGATGGGTTGCAGGGACATGGTTGAGATGGAAATTGGACAAAAGGATTCCTACAATCCATCAATTGATGGTCACACTTGGTTGTAGGTCTGGATTATTGATCATCCCTTTGACGTACTTGGTGTCCATTTTGACTGTAAGATTAGTGACTCCAAAGATAAAGATCCAGACTGTGCAGAAAGCACAAAACAGTCTGTAAAGCTTGAGTTTAGCCTGTGAGTAGCAGCTCTCAACCTCTGTCAAACTAATAGAGCCAAAGTGATTAGGATAACGACAATTATCATCACCCTCCTGAGAGAGAATGTAGCCAACTGTGACTATGGATGTGTTGACGGCAAGGATGACCGGTCAACCTGACTTGTAATTGAGGCAGCAAAGGGCAAGAGAAAGACATATTGTGTCCTTGAGATGCTGGAATGCAAGTTTTTGCTCATCACCCCATTCGAAGGGGACATCCTTCTGGGTCAGATTGACCAATGGACAGGCAATAGAAGCGAAATCTTTGATAAAAATACAAAGAACACCACATACACCTAAGAAACTGCAGATGTGCATGAGGGTTTCACAGTCTGGACAGTCTCTGATCTTTTGGACCTTGGCCTCGTGGGGGATATGGCCTTCTGCTGTGCACTTGTGGCCGACAACAGTAGCATCCAGAGCAGCAAGTATGAATTTCCTGGCAGAGACAGTTGCACCGATGTTTTGCAGTCACTGAAGAATATGGTGTATGATGGCGAGATGCTCCCAGATGAAGTGATGGATACCTGGGTTATCAGCAATGGTTTCATAGGAGCCATCCAGATCTTGATAACACATGGAGACAGATTTGACTGGAAGGTCGTCGATAAAGGGGTAGGTATGCTTGGGGATCTCGTCCTGCAGAATGAAGGACATGTCCACCTGATAGATCTGGACCACATTAGTATAACCCATCAGGACAGCGGTGAGACGATGAGGGTCCATGGGACTGTTGAATGTCATCAAGTCCCTCGAGTCTGGATGAAGGGGTCACTGGTCATATCCAACAAACAAGTCTAGCATCCCATATACAGCATATCCAGCAAAGGACTCTGTGAAGTGCTTGATGAATGGGGGAGCAGACAAGTCATGAATGGTGATGCTGTTGAGAGGTTGGAGATCGTGGATGAGGTGAAGCATCTTGCCATCCTGCTTTAGAACGCAGAACCAGTGAGATCAGTAGGCTGTAGTGGAGGGTTTGTACATGCCAGAGGCAATACGATCCTTGATGATCTGTATGACGTCAGTCCAGATCAATGGAGGAACAGGAATATTCTGTAACACCCAAGGAGTATGGGGCACAGTAGGAATTTTGACTGGTGGGAAGTAGCGTTCATCAAGATGGCTGCACTCAGTAGGGATCCAAGCAAAGGCCATCTTGTGCTTGCAAATGAGCCAATGGATTAACTTGACTTCTTCTGGCCAAAGCCAGTTAGCAGGGTCAAGATCTAAATTGTCAGCATGCTCCTGTGTGAAGCGAACACCAGGAGTGAAGTCTGGGGGACATGAAGGGAGGGGATGAAGCCCAAGAAGAGAGTCATCTGGAAGCAAACGGGTGATACGAAACTCTGCATCGGTCAGGGCAACAACTGAGTGAACCTTCCTTGCCACTGGTTTGTAAACCAGGCAGTGAGAAGCGGGATCAAAAGAATAAATGGAAGAAAGGGCCAACAACACATCCAGACTGAGACCAGACTGTGTGGATGAAAGGAAATCATAGTCCAGAGATGGAGGAATGGGGTCAAGTGAAGGAAGAGGCAAATGCATATGCAATGAAGGGGGGTTAAACAAAGAAACCGACAAGGACAAGACAAACGGATCAGTAGGAGAAACAATACGATTATAAGACTCTCCCCAGCCAGATGGCAGATCATTGATGTCTAAAAACCCATCTCCAAAATGGACTGGTGATGGTGACATTGCTTCCACTCATGGCAGCAAGGACATCCTTCGGACCAAGGGTGTGTAGGCAGCGTAAACTGCTTGCCTGTGTTGGGGTCTTGAAGCGTAATGTTCTGCAAACCATCAGGAAAATCTTCTATGTTAGTGCTCATCAAACAGTGGAAAGGACAACTGAGGAGTAGGTCAAAATTAGCCTGGGTGAGAATCTGGACCTGGACCATAACTTCACCACCTCCAAAATCGAGGGCAAGGTTCTTGAGTACGCCCATGGTTGAGTCGATGGTTGTATTTACTGATGACATATGCATGACATGGTTGGAGTGAATGGGGAGGCCAAGCTTCTCCCAGACATGCTTAGGCATAGCGACAATCTCAGAACTGGAGTCCAGAACACCAGCAACAGTGTGTCTGGACTCACCAATCTTGACTTCAAGGCTTCAAAGCAGAAGGCTGTGGTGGGTGATGATGAGGCCATCATTGTTATGAACGATACAGTTTCCATATTCTTCAGCGATGCAAGAGGGTGCATGAGCAGCCAGTTCATGGACATGAGTGAGATTTGTGATGGGGTTGGTAGTGCTGACATGCTTTACCATAGTCAAGTCCCGAAATTGCTTCCGGAACTCTGGGGTGACCACAAACAAGTCCTTGACCAGAACAGGGACGCTGGTATCAAGTACACTCTCGAGGACTCGCTTGGGAGTGGTGTCGTCCTCAAGGGTGAACGAGTATTTGTACTGCATGGCAGGGACAAATGGTTTGTTAGCATATGGAGCACAAGGAGGGATGTTACTAGCAGCCAAAGCTGCAGCTGGTACAGAGGTCGGCACCCCAGATTGGTTAGGTCTGGACTTCGATGAAACAGGCCGTGACGGAGCTGTGTTATCGGAAGGATGGTTAGCTGACGAAGCAGGTGATGATGAAGATACCCTAGCAGCATTCTGCAGCTCTGGGGACAATAATTCCTCAGACACCGTGGCCTGACAACTGTCTGCATGCTTTTGAGGAGGGACCTGGACTCCATTGAACCTCACATGTTCTTTTCCCTTCTCTTTCAATGCCCTGTCAGCCTGGAAACTCACCCAAGCCTGAGCAAGGTACAGTTGGAAGTCTTCATTGCCAATGACAGGCATGTTGCAGTCTGTGCAGACCTCAGCCATGGCAAAGGCAGAAGGGTCGATATCGAGGATGGTAGGGGTGTCTGGACACGACATAGTGAGTAAATTGGTGGTAACTGTAGGTCTGGACTTCAATGTGGACTGGGCAATTGCATGGTTGACACTGTCCTTAAGGCAACAACCACCTGGAGCATGAGGTATGGCCATACCATCAGGGAGGTAGAGCTTGTTGTTGGTGCCACAGATAACTTTACTGGTATTGACATACTCAATACAGTGCTCACAGGTCCAGATGAAATGACCTGGACTATTGCAGAACTTGCAGAACAGTGCCAAAAGAGATTGCTGCATGTTGGGCTCTGTCTTGAGAGTAGGAGACAGGTTAGGGGTTTGGGTATGAGGAGTGCTGGACAAGAAGGATGTGGACCTCAAGGCAGATCCAGTTAACAAAAACTTGGCAGTGTCAGTGACATCCTTCATTGGGTAGGGGTCGTTGGGGTGAAGATCGGACTTAATGATGGAGAGGTGGTGGCAAATATGATCTTGGAGATATGGGTGGAATCCAGTCAAAAAGAACATGTCACACTCCATTTCCAACAGCTTGCAAGCGGCAATCAGAGGAGTGGCTACTTTTGTGAACTTCCTGGTGTATTCACCCAGGTCATCCTGGTTGCACAGCTGCTTCTTGTGCATGTCCTCAACTAGATATTGAATATCAGCACGACAATAACATTTAGTACCTTCACAGCCTGGATACAACTTCTTAACAGCTGTGATGAAGTTGTCCCAGTCTGCCAGATTAGCAGTGGTCTCCGGGAGCATCTCCCAAACTTCAGCTTTGTTGAGGTCTGCATATCAAAGGGTGGCCTTGATTTTCAAGTCCAGCTGCAAAACAGCTTGGTCAGAAAGCTGCTTGATATCTTTGAAGTACTGAGGGAACTGAGATGGGGTCTTGCCATCAAATTGAGGGGCGTTGGGCATGCCACAAAGGGGCATATGGAAAATGGGATTTGCCATGGCAATTGGTGGGTTTGGCAGTTGCTGGACTAGAGATTGTTGGGGGAGAGGGAACAATGTCAAACTTGATGATCAAGAAGACAATGGTGCAGATGAAGAGGACGATGGACGTGGAGTGAACTGGATAGGGGAGAGCGGTCTGGAGTGATTGAAGAGGAAGGATAGCGAAATGGAGGAGTCTCACTCAGATGGGGCTGCTGGATCACGAAGTCCAGATGGCATAACGGGTGTTAAGGATGAGAGGAGGTCCACAAGAGACGAGCAGTCTTGTGAAGGTGAATGGCACAGAGTGGAGCTAGTGAAGCCTCCTGGGATAAAGGGGGAAGAATCAGTGACAATGGGTGAAGGAAGACTTAGGTGATGATGGCAAGCCCAGTCCAGAGTAACCAGCACCAGGATCTCTCAATCAGAGATGCTGAGATCACGAAAGAAGTTTACGAGAGCTTCAAGCTCTAGGTGTTGAGGTGTTGACCAGAGCAACCTTCTTGATGAACCAGTGGACCCCCTCGTGGTGGGCTCCAGTTGTAAGAAGAATAAAAAGTTGGGGGGATGCCAACCCTCAGGAAATCCAGAGGATGTGATGAAGAGAAGGGTGGGCACGAGATAGTCTCATCCCAAGGGGGAACCAAGGTAAACAAGAAGAGATGAGGCTCGAGTGGGCCTACCAACCAAAACAAACAATGTCCAGGCTTGATCTGGACTGAGGGTAGCGAAACGAGGGTCTGGGCTTAATCAAAACAACGACTAGACCAGAGTTGGAGATGACAAGGACAGGGATTGATGTCAATACAAATGGATGAGAGGGTTGATGACAAGGTCTGGTGGATGTCAATGATGAGGGAGTGAGTACGAAGTTCTGGACTTGGATGGAAGTGATGTCCAGAATGCAGGTGGCAAATATGAGGGGATGAAGGACGACAAGGCTGATGCAGATGGTGCGACGGGCAGAGACAGACAACAAAAGTGGGCAAGCAATTGCCTGGGATTCAATCCCTAGGTACAGGATTTTTATATATACCGACTATGATTCAAATATCAAATAAAGTATGACAGATGAAGCAAAGGGGGATGGTTGCCATCCTGTCACTATCCACCTGTCAAATGTCCAGAAAATTGTGTGACA
>JBBPTT010000249.1:0-35049 GCA_038094175.1 Boletellus aff. lepidospora
GCCAGCGCAAGGCACGCCAGCGCGCGATCGCTGAGGAAATCGGGTTCACGCCCACCGATCCGTGCGTCCCCCGTGTGCGCTGTCTGCCGTGCTCACGCGCACCGTCGCACCAGGGACACCATCTCGTCGCACGAAAAGAAGCGGCACTACCTCGAGTGTCTCGAGCAGTACGTGCTCTACCTCCACGAGCAGCTCCGGCTCGTCCAGACGGCGCCCCTCGCCCTCGAGCGCGTGTCCACGTACCGCGGGCTGTCCTCGCGCAGCATCCGCACGCTGCTCGTGCACATGCAGAACACGAACAAGACGCTGCACGAGGGCACGCTGGTCGAGGAGCAAGTGGTGAGCGTTGTGGCGTGCCGTCCGCGCGCGATCTGACGTCCCCAGTTTCTCGACCTGTCCGCCCAGGTCGTCGCCGCACACAGCGCGGGGCTTCCCCTGCGCCGCCATTCCGTCGACGTGGCGGGCATGTCGGGGAGCAGCGCGAGCTACCCCCCGACGCTGACCGCGTTCGACGCCGCCGTGTCGGCGCTCCCGCTGGACGCGAGCCCATGCCCGGCAGACGGCGGCTTTCTCTTTCCCGGCCCGGGCGACGGGGTCTGAGCGCTGTACACGTCGCTAGTTTGTGTGTATGCTACTCGTGTTTGGACAGACGAGAGAGTTCGAGATGGCTCGCCGGGCTGTCGTGTCGCGTCGTCGCCGGGTCGAGAAGCAGATCAGAGATGGAAGGGGGCCCCTCCCTCCGTCGCCACGGCAATGTGTCGCAATCAATCGCAGCACGTCGCGGGTAGCGAGCGATCTAAGTACATTCATCACTGCAGCGTCGCGTCCTCGGCCGGCGCAAACTTGTGCTTGCCCAGCAGCCTCACCTCCGTCATCCCCTTGCCGCTCCCCGTCACACCGACTGTGACCCGTCAGCGTGACAGCATGCAAACGCACGGCGACGGCGCGCACCTTTGCCGAGCGGGTGGTCGGGCGTCTTGAAGATGCTCGTCCCCGCCACCCCCGCAATGTGCACGCCCTTCTTCTCCGACTTTTTGGCAAACTTTTGCCACACCGCCTGCTTGGCCAGCTGCTCCTTGGCCTTGGCCGCCTTCGCCTCCAGCTTCTTCTCGTTCTTCTTCTTCTTCCGCTCCCTCTCCTCCTCCTCCACCTTGGTCAGCTTCCGCTTGCTCGCCACCGCGGGCGTCTTTTCCTGGTAGTTGGCCGGCAGCGACTTGATCTCCGTCCCCTTGACCAGCTCCGTCGTGTTGTACCCCCGGAACACGATGCTGTACACCGGATTGTCTGCTGAACCACCGACGCTCGTGATCCGAGCAGGGTAGAAACTGCCGTCGCCCGAGTACTTGGCCAGACACTCGTTCCCTGCCGCCCACGAAAACGCCGGCGTCGACGAGGCCGACTTTCGCGGTGGCCCAACCCGGGACGACGACGACGACGACGCTGCCTCTGCTTGCGCGATGGCCTCTTGCGCCAGCGAAATGAGCTCCTGCAGCTCAGATCGGAGCGACGAGAGCTCCCCATTGTCCGGGTCCCCCTGCAGCGCGAGCTCGACCTGGGAGAGCTGCACCTGATACGTCTCGAGGTCCGCCTTGTCCATCGTGCGTGGGTTGCGTGAGCAGACCGGCGGCGTCGCGCGCACTGCCCATTTCCCGTAGTGTACATTATGTAATAATACTCGCCTCAAATGTCCTCGTACGGCGGAAGCGTCTCGCCGTCGTCGGCACCCCCCGCCAGCACGCGCTCCCGCTCCTCCCTCTCCAGTCGCCTCTTCTCCTCCTCTGCCGACTCTGCGCCCACCACGTCCGCCTGCACCCGCGCCCGCTCCTCCTCTTCGAGCCGCCGCTTCTCCTCCTCGGCACTCTCCCCCGCCGGCCCATACAAGTCCTCCAGAGGCGACTCGACACGGCCAGCAGCAGGGACAGGCGTCGGTGCCGCGCGCTCGTTCACGTCGACGGAAGACCGTGCCGCCTCAACACGCTCGGCGACGGGCGGCGGTGTCACGGAAAGGCCGGGGTGCGGGTCTTGTCCAGCCGGACTGCTCAGCTCCGACGCATGGCTCTCCCCAAACGAACGTGTGTCCGATCGCGAAAGATCACCCCCAGCGCGCAGTCCGAGATCGACCTTGCCCGGCCTGTAGTTGTCCAGCGCGTGCTGCAGAGACGCACGGGCGGTCGCCGTCGTCTCGGCACCGGCGTACCGGCTCGTGGCGGTGGGAGGGAGGGTAGGCAACGCCCCAATGATGGGCTCTGCCGCTTGCGAGAGCAGCACGAGCTTCTCTCCGTACTACACGACGACCATGAGGCAGCCGGCCGCAAGGACGTCGCTCGGGAACCATACCTCTCGAATCGCCTCCCACTTTTGCTGCTCGCTTTCTCGAACAGCCCTGCGCTTCAACAGCTCAATCTCCTTCTCGGCCTGCTCGTCGTTCTTTTCCGCGCGCGAAAGTTGGTCTCGGAGCTCGGCGAGCCGGCGCTCACCGCCCTTTTCTTGGTTGTGTTCGATGCGCGCGATCTGGCTGCGCAGTCCCGCGCGGACGTTGCGTTTCGGCGCAATCGCAACCTCGGCACCACGCAGCGCCTTCAAGGACGATCTGGCACCGTCGAGCTTGACAGCCAAGGACTCGGACAGGTTGGCATGCGTGAAATTCAGAAACGCAAGCCGATCCGTGACTGTGACGACGACGAGGTCAGCGACGCTGCAGAACAGACGAACAACGACGGGTCCTCGCCATCGGTCAGATCGGCATCCTGACCCTGCCCCCACGTATACAGCTCCTTGCTTTGCGCTTTGCCGTCCCTCGCGAGCGCATCCAGGTCGAGAGCAACGCCCTTTTCGAGCGTGATGATGCGCTGCACCGGCGTCGTCGAGGTGTACTGCTGGCCGAGATTGCGAATCTGATGCTGTAGTGACTCCAGGGCGAGAGATCGATGGCCACCCTGCGACGCAGCGGAACTGCCGGCCGGTGTGGTGCCGGGAATATGCCCCGCGAGAGGCGTCTGGTTGATCGCATTCTGAGCCTTGTCGGCGACGGACGACAGAAAGGCGGGCATGGCGAATGCAAGAGACGAGGAGCCAGTGGCTGTGTTATGCGCAGTAGCCTAAGGCACAGACGGGCAGTCGGGGAAAACACGATATGCCATTGAAAAAAAAAAAAAAAAAGTCGTCAAGCAGCTGCCCAAGGACAATCGCATACTCGTCCACTACTCGTCGTATAAAACGGATGAATCAGTCCAGCGTGAAATGCCCCGTTTATGCGTCGTACAAGTACAAGCGGCCACTCAGACGGTGATCTTCTTCGCCGTCTTGCCCTTCTTCTCCGAATCCTTGTGAGACAGAAACTCCACCTCGGTCGCAAGCGGGCCAGCCAACCTCTGCGATTCCGAATACCCGAGCACGTTCGCTTTGAAGTGCCGCCCGACAGTCTCGATCCGCTCCCGGAGTTTGTCGTCCTCGCCAGTGGGTGCCAGCCGCGTCCAGATCGACAGCCGGTAAAACTGCGGTCGGGTCGAGACAATGACACCAGTGATGAGTGACTGTGGATTGGGCTCGGGCGACTCGCCACTGGTGAGGTAGGGATCAAACGTCTCGCCGATCGCGGCAAGCATCTGGAACGGCCTCGGGGGGTCAGTCGGCACGGCGGGTGCGCAAAGGAGACGCGTACCGTGTAGAGCCACATCTTGTCGACGTTGTTGCGGTTCTTTTCCTTGGGCAATTGTATACTCCACTTGCCGCCGTTCTTGTTTGCCTCGTCCTCCCATGCCGGAATGATGCCCGCCTGCACACACACACGTGAACACGGTTTCGTACACACAAGGCGGCGGTGACAAGACTTGCCTTGAAAAGATAATAGTTGGCTTTTTGGGGAAGCTGTGAGGGAGGCACGATGTGGTTGTAAAGACTGGGTGCGACGCTCAGCACCGAGGGTGTGTCCGATCTGCGGAGGTGCTCACCCCCAAAACTCCTCCACGCTGTCAAAGCTGATCACACGTTTGATGTCCTCCATCCAACCTTGTGCTGCTGCTGCACTGGGAGTCTGAGGTATGGGCGTCTGGGGAAAAGAGGAGACGGGTGTCTGGGGCAGGTTGCGACCCTTGGTCGCGGGTGAGTCGAACCAGAGCGTCCAGGAGGAGTAGAGGGGGTGCTGGCGGACCAAAAGGTCAGTGCCGGGCGTGGCGCGGGGAGAGCCGTACCTTGACGTTGAAGTTGGTGGGATCGCTGAAGACGGTGCGGATGCCCTCTGCCTGTGCGTGCATGTCAATTTCCTGGATTTCGCCGGGCTCTCCCTCGGGGTTGTCTGCGGAGGCATTCTCTGAGAGCGCGGCCGTGAGCGCGGCCTTGCTGGCCTGTTGCGAGGACGTGGAGAGGGACGTCGCGGACATGAGTGCGGGATGCTGAGCCCAAACCGATCGCTGCAGGGAGGCCCCATTTTCCTCCGGGATTCGCCGCTCTCGGCATTCGGCGCGCCCCGCCTCCGTCTCCTCCTCGTCGCCGTCATGGACCCCGTCCAGGCCAAGTTCGTCGCCGCCGCAACCGGCGCCTCGATGACCGCCCTCACAAGTGCGCCCACCCGCGCCCACCCTCCCGCCGTGCTGACCGCCCCTCCGCTCGCAGTGACCCCGTTCGATGTGATCAAAACCCGGCTGCAGACGCAGCCCAAGGGGCCGTCGCTCTCTCGTGCGCCGCCCGCCCGATGCTGCCAGCCTCCCAACGTCCCCTGTGTCCGAAACATGTCGTCTTTTGCCCACTCTCTCCCCGCAGCAGAGGTCGTATGTCTCTATCCCCGCGACGTGCTTCGCAAGGAGCCCATCACCGGCTTCGTCGACGCAGTCCGGCACGTCGTCAAGGCAGAGGGAATAAGAGGCCTGTGGAAGGGCGTCGGAACGACCTTGTGAGTCCTCCTCCTTCAACCCATGTCCTGGCGCCCATCCAGTCCCACAGACTCATCAGCGTCCCCTCTTCCACCGTGTACATGCTGACATACGACCATCTCTTGCGGAACGTCTTGCCCCCACTGATACCATTGCCATCTCTGGTTCCCCTGTTCGCCGGCATCACCGCCCGGACCTGTGTCACGTCCCTTCTCTCGCCACTCGAGCTCGTTCGCACCAACCTCCAATCCACACCCAAGTCCCCCGATCAACCCCACACCCTCCCTTCTGTCCTCCGATCCATACGGGCGGTCGTCCGCCAGCAGGGCATCTCCTTTCTTTGGCGTGGCCTCGGCCCCACGCTCTGGCGCGATGTCCCCTTCAGCGGCATCTACTGGGCCAGCTACGAGGCTTGGAAACGACGCTTTGAGTCACGTGGCAAGACAGGGACGTCTGTCGCTTTCGCAAGCGGCGCCATCAGTGGAACGACGGCAGCCCTCTTGACGCAGCCCTTTGATGTCTTGAAAACGCGACGGCAAGCGCTGCTGATGCTGGGGACGCTCCCTAGCAGGGAAACAGCCACGATACCGCTCTGCTTGCGAATCACGCGGACAGAGGGCGTGAGCGCCTTGTTCGCTGGGGTGCTCCCCCGGACGGCCAAGATTGCGCCCGCTTGTGGCATCATGATTGCATGTTTCGAGGTACGCATCTCAACCCTCGCGCTAACACACCGCTGACCATCAACAGGGCGTTGGCAAATTCCTGACGACGAGCAAGGATTGACTTGTCCCCCGTTTGTTCGCGCCCACCACTCACCATAGACCTATGTTACAGCACCCTGATAGACGGTTTTCTGGATACGACATGTCAGACACGATCATGGTATTCAATCATGTTGTCAAAAACACCATCATCAACCAAGCCTATTTAGCTGCTTCTTCGCACCCGAAAGCTTGGCCCCGACGTGGTCCACCTCGTCGTTGAGATTGTCCAGCATTTCATTCTGAGTGAGGAGCTCCGCATTGATCGCCTCGCCGAGGTGCCGCTGTCGTTGGAGGATCGAGGTCAGCTGAGAGAGTTGAGCGTCCTGCTGCTCCAGCTGCGTCGTCTGCAGCTGGTGCAGACCGCGATCGTCCAACGGACGAGTCGCGTCGGTTTCCTGGGGCGTCTTTGAAGCCGCACCAAAGACGCGCGTGATCGGTTTGCTGCCACCGAGCAGTGCTGCACGGTCAGACTCTGGGGCGACTGCGACGTTCGTGAACCCCGGGGTGGGTGCAGGACGAGACGCCTGACGTGCGACCGTCAGCATCTTGCCCAGCTTCTCGCAGTCGTCCTGCAGGCGTGCCACCATGTCCGTCCTCCTCTGCAACTCGCCCTCCGCCATGCCTGACATGCCAAGCTCGTGCAACCCCTCCGTCAGCGTGCGCACGCGAGAGAGTATCTCGGCGAGCCTCTTCTTGGCCTGGACGTTGGCGGTGTGCGAAGCGCTGACGTCTCCACGGTCGGAGAGCGTGTCTCGCCTGTTGACGTCCGCACGCACGTCACGAATCCGGGACTGCAGTTCGAGATGTTCGTCGAGCCACGACGCAGACGAGAACGTGGTGCTGCTCCCGCCCTCGAGCGCTGAACCCTGCTTGCCTACGGGCACGCCGAGGAAATCGCGAAAGGCGTAGCTCTCTCTCCACCTCTCCTCCTTGGCGCTGAGAATGGCGCGCAGGTAGGTCTCGAGGCCGGCCCTGCGCCGTTCGATGAGCGCACCCTCGTTCTTGAAGGGTCCTTTGAGGACAGAGAGCGAGTTTTTCGGTGGGAGGGCTGCGGGCGGTGGCGAGCTGGTGGACTTTGTGAGCTCCGTGTGGAGCTCGACGAATTCCGAGTACCGATGCCACATCTGCCATGAGCGGACGTGAGCTTGTATTTCTATGCGGTAGACGACGTGAGGCTTGGGACTCGGGCGCTGCTCGTGGCTACGAATGTGGATGGCTTGGATGGCGGTCATGCTGCGTCGAGAGGACAACGTGCAGGACGTGCATGCGTTTGCATGTGATCATCTACACAAGGACTAGCCGACTCGGTAATACCACGCGAACGAACCACACAGCGCCAGACAGACTGTGGTTACGAAGGAGGGACTTCGAGCGACGACGCCTTGCTTGTAGACGACGCCAGCGGCTCCTCGACGACCGGTCCCCCCGCCTCGCCGATCCCGACCTGACCAATAACGTATCGTAACACATCGCTCAGGGTGATGATTCCGAGCAAACGTCCCTTCCTGCCGCCCCTCTTTTCTTCCTCCTGCAAGAGATCACTGACTCACGCACCAAAGGGATGGTGAGATGACTTACTTCCCCTTCGACCACGACCAGCCTGTGCACACGACGCTTTTTAATAAGCTGGAGCAGCGTGCCGAGGGAGTCGCCGGCCGTACAGATGACAACTCCGGGGAAATCGGGGGACCGCTGGTTAAGAGCCTCGGATATCGTCAAGTCGAGGGCTTGGTATGCTCCAAGGCGAACGAGTGTCTTTGGAACGAGAGTCAGGTAGAACCACGGGGCCAAGCCTGTTACGCACGATGACATCGACAGTCTCGTATAAATTGACGACCACGCCATCATCATCAATGATGGGAACGGCCGATATAGCACGTTCCGAGAACATATGCACGACATCAAAGACAGGGGTATTCAGGGTTGCGGTAGCTATGGGCCAGTAAGGATGGCGTGCAGTTGGTCCCTCTGACAAAAGGTTTTTAGAGACGTAGGTTCCAATGTTGAGTTTGCGAAGGGAAAGGTGGAGTTGTTGTATTTCTCTGGTGCACTGGTGAAGCAAGGTGAGGCAGCTTGACACGCACGGAATGAGATGGATCGGATACATTAATCGAGATGAATTTGAGAAGGCGATATTGTGTCAAGACAGACACAATTAGCTCGTGGCCGGTTTCGGTATCATAGTCGAGAAGAGGAAGGCGGCGAGCGTGAGTTTGAATGAGCAGCTTGGCGGCATCATAAAGAGTACTGCTGGGATGTTCGCGGAACAGCGGAGGAGTGGCAACACCGAGACTCTTCTCAATGTCTGACGGGAGGGCATAAGAGTGTTGTCCATCGGATGCAATCGGGGAGAAGACACACCTCGCAACAGCTCCAGTCGAAATGTCTCGACGTCTGCGGCTGCTGCCTCATAATTTAGATTGTCGTAATAATATTGGATGAGATGGATGATGTCTAGGACGGTCAACATGCCGGCGAACTTGGACTTTTCGCTGTTCCACAAGGGGGCAGACACGACGCCTGGAGGACGTGAGTCGAGAGGAAAAAGAACGGCATGGACGGACATGCCATTGAGAAGAAGGCATTGCAGAGCCTTCTTGACGTTGAGCTTCGTGTCGAGGACGATCAGCCTAAAGCTGACGGGAAAGGCGTCGTAGCAGGTGCGTCCTTTGAGAACGTTTCGGATGGCATACAAGGCGGCGTCGTGGGCTTCCTGGGACTGTGCGGGGGGCAGATGCGAAGGGGCTCTCGGTCGTCTTGTGGAAGGCTTTCTCTTCGGCGTTCTGTGGGGAGCTGGAGAGAGGGTCGTGTTCATCGTCGGGGGCAGCGAGGAGGAGGTGGCGGGACAGTGCAAGACCACCCGAACGTGGGGGGTGTTAATACCATATATGGATACACACGGCATTGGGTTTGTGACCGTGCATGGCACGGCGCCTCGTCTCCCCATCCTCCCCCTCCACTCGTCCCCGTGCGCCTCCCCCATCGTCGCTTCCTGTCTGCCTACGGCCCCGTTCATAGCCAGCACGGCTCTCTCCACCTCCGAGACCGTCCACGACCTCTCCGCCATCGCTCTCCACGCCATCTCGGGCGACCCTGCTCACCCGTTCGACACATACTCCATGAGTGCGCCCTCAGACTACCCAGAGCAAGCACCTGCTCCCGATGCTCTCCTCTTCATCCTCCCTCTTCTCATCGTGCTCTCCACCTTCCTTTTCGTCCTCCTTCTCTTCCTTGTATGTATCATCTTCATCCGCAGACGCCGTGGCATCGTCCTCAGAGACTCCGATGGTCCTATCGACATGGCTCGCGAGGAGCTGTACGAAGGCGACGGTGGTTTTGAAGGCGTCGAATCTCGCTGGCTCGAGAGCGTCTCTGACTCGGTCCGCAGGTCATATTTAAGAGCCAAAGGTTCGCCGTGTCCCTCAGATCCAAATCGACCTGTTCACTCCTTCTCTACCTTTCAGACTATCAATTACAGTATCCTCCTAACTCGGAACCAACTGATATCACACTATCCCAATTTCTATCCATCCAAGAAAAGGGCGTCTCCGCCTGGTGCTTCGAACCCGACTATGAAACCATCAGTTCGCTTCTTGTTCACGCGCGCACCGAAATTACGTTTCTCCCTGATCCCGCATCAGCTTCTTGCGTCCAATCGAACCTGCCTCTTCCTAAGCTAAACGAGGTCTACTACTGGGAGGTCAAAATGTTCGATCTCCCAGAATCTACCACGGTCGCCGTCGGTCTGGCTACAAAACCATATCCACCCTTCCGTCTACCCGGTGTGAGCCGTCACTCCGTCGCATACCATTCCAATGGTGACAAGTGTTACAATTACCCTTTTACTGCCTCCACGTTTGGCCCAGTTCTGAAAGAGGGCGACGTACTCGGTGTCGGCTATCGACCACGCACAGGTACCGTCTTCTTCACGCGCAACGGTCGCAAGCTGGAAGATGCCTTCATTGGCCTCAGTCGTTATAACCTATTTCCCACGATCGGCGCCGATGGACCGTGCAGTGTGCATGTCAACCTCGGCCAGGCTGGTTTTGTCTTTATCGAGGCCAATGTCAAGAAGTGGGGTCTAGCTCCCAGTGTGGGAACACTCGCCCCACCCCCCGCCTATGGGAGCGAACGGGGTAGCATTCTACTAGATGTCGGTGGTACAATCCGCCCCAGTGGTACACAGCATGGCATTCCAGGCGCCTCATCTCCGCCGCCCATATCACGCCGTGCACACCGTCACCGACGCCCAAAGAACCCGCCGCTCACAACTCCTTCTGCTTCCTCACCCCTCAGGGAAACTCTGTCGTCCTCTCGCCTTCAGGAGTCTCCGACACCTTCACCGATTGCTGAGGAACCCGACGAGAATGATGCCGGACCATCCAACGACTCCAGATACTTGTCACCGACCGATTTCCCGTTTCATACGCCTCCTAATCATGACCTCCCATCGTCGCCCACCTTACAGGGCGATGATGACCAACAGGATGAGGACTTTTCGTTGCGATCGTCGTCCTCGTCGTCCTCGCGTTCTCAATCACCCGCGAGCGAAAATGCCGCAGGTGCGAGCAGCCTCTTTAGTATCCCCCGGCTTCGACGGGACTCGTTCACTCACTTCCTGGCCGCCATGCGACACACAGATTCCGAAACCACTATTCAGGTTCATCCACCACCTGATTCGCCTCGTTCGCCGAATCCGCCCACGCCTAATCAGCGTGATATTCATTTACGGGCACTATCCTCGCCACCTCCCCGCGAGGCAGTCGACATCTTGCAAGATAGTCACCCAGCGTTCTCGAGACAAGATCCGCCTGCGTATTCTCCACTGGATGCGTATGCTTACCCTGAAGGTGTTCATATCGATCTACCTGCGGATGTCATCGCCGCTGCGTTGGAGGGGGGTTCTTTACCCGCTAGTGCGATCGGTCAACGATCAAGTTCACGATCCGAAAGACGTCGGGTGAGGAGAGAAAGACGGTGACGGGTGCATATTAATCTGTCCATGGTTGGTGAGTGGTGCCAACTTTTACCTCTGGCTTTCCGCTCACTACCTTGCCACAGTGCGGAGCTTGCCAAAGGGACGATGTTCGTATTTCGCTTTCCACTTATCGTTCTTCATTACCAAATATTTTTTGCGGACGCTTATCAAAGGGCTTGTGCAATCGTTTAATTCGAAATACGTGACAGAGTCTACTTTTGCAAGTATTTCTGGTGTATTCTGTAAAATCTAGTTTGAGTGCCAAACCAGTAATCATTCGTTCAGACACGTCTACAACAGATGATTCAACGGACGGCTGTGAAGCGCATGATTCGAGTGAAAGCCCAAGCTCAAGGCTCAAGCCGCTTGGGATCTCTAGGGAATAAAGATGCTCGTCTGATGTTGTTGAGCTTCAAAAACAACATCAGTACACGCTCTAGACCGATTCCACCCCCTCCATGAGGGGGACAGCCGATTCGGAAGCCATCCAGATATCCTTTCATACTTTCGGGGTCTACACCCTTGGCACGCATTTGCTGTGCGAGGAATTCGGGGTCGTGGATACGTTGTGCGCCGGATAGAATCTCTTCACCACGCATAAAGAAGTCATACGAATTGGAAAGGGTCTGACGCGTCGTCAGCAAAGGACGGTGAGCTGATCAAAATGCTTACGGGATCCTCTGGATCAGGCATGGTGTAGAATGGACGAAGGGCAAGGGGAAACTTGTCAATGATGAAGTAGTCCGTATCGTACTTTGTTTTCACAATGCGGCCCAACCTCTTCTCATTCTCCGTGCTGCGAAGCGATCATTGAAGGCACAAAGATGTCTATGATTCACAACTTACTTGATATCATCCAGGCCTTCTCGATCCACACCATCCTTGGCAAGGAGGTCTACGGCTTCTTTGAATGTGAGGACTAGAGTTTCCTCTGGGCCATCTCGCCATTTGAATTCCTCAGCCTCGAACTGTCTCCCTACCGTCGCAACCTCGGGAGAATACTGTTCTTTGAGTCCACGGAATATCGTTTTGAACAAGCCATCGAGCAAATCGCGAACTTCGTGGTAATGCTCCTCAATCACCATCTCTAGGTCCAAACCGACGAACTCCGTGAGATGACGGTGCGTGTTGGAATCCTCTGCGCGAAAGACGGGACCAATCTCGTAGACTCGCTCGAAATCAGCTGCGATGGCCATTTGTTTGGCTAGCTGGGGCGATTGGGCGAGATACGCGTTGCCTGCGAGAGAGTCAGGTGACGAGTATGATAGTCGGCGCGAACAAACCTCTGAAATAGTCGACCTTAAAGACAGATGCACCAGATTCCGTCGCAGCCCCCTGAAGCTTGGGGCTGTGTATCTCGATAAACCCATTGGTATTCAAGTATGAACGGAACAAATCCCCTATGGCGTGCTGGAGCTTGAAAATCGCTTGGTTGGTCACCGTCTGCAAGGCGCAACGTTAGAATGGGCAAAGGTGATGTCTGTCATGAAACACTTACTCGAAGATCAAAAACGCGATTGTTTAGTCGAGTGTCGAGTAGAACTCTGTTGAACTGTCCCTCGATTTCAGGCGCTGTTTCTGACCGGCTGGCGTCCTCGAGGGAAAACGGCAGCCTGCTCTCTATCCCAGCCATGAGCCACAACTGATTTAATGCGGATCAGTCTTTCCGCCTCTGAATCATCGCTGCGAGTTACTGGCCTCGCTGATGTGAATCTCTACGTCGTCTACTGTCGCACTCTTGATAAGCTCGGGGCTCTTTTGCACGATACCCTCGACAAGGACGATGCTCTCTACGGCCAGTGTACCGGCCCACTTGACCATCTGTTTGCTAACCTGGTTCTCGGTGACTTGCATTAGTGCTTGGACGGAATTCGTGCGTTGGCGTAAGTTGAGGAAAACCATCTTGTTGCCCTGAAGGCGGGAGGTCTGGATGCGAGCTCTAATGAACACTCGTTCGCCATGATTTTGGGCACTCAAAGTGGAGATATCGGTGCGCTTGCGGCCTGGCCGCGACTGTGACTGATGCAATGGGAGCTTGCCGTATTTATCAGCTGCATAATCCTGCAGACGGAACTTTAGATTGTGTCTGCTTGGATGAACGTGGAAAAACCTCTTCTGCAGCTGCTCGAGCACGTTCCAGCTCCTTTGCCTTTGCTACTTTGTCGGCTTTCTTTTTCGCTTTCTCAGCTTCCTTTGCGGCTTTTTTCAGCGCATTTTTTGTCGGGGCATCGCCTTCTTCGGATCTTGGGAGCGAGCTTAGGGGAGGACGATTGGGGAGGGGGGGTTACGCTCACCTTTCCAAGTTGCCGTCTGCAGCCCTCCTGGCGACTGACATTCAGCAAACACGGGCGGAATGGATACAGCGTACCCTTGAGTGGGTGGATTGGGGGTGTCGGCCTCGACTGCTGCAGGTGCAGACATGGTGGTGTGTGATCAACATGGGTCAGATCTTATCAAGTAGTATTTAAGGTTGGGCGGGATATACCTATCAGCGATGTTTCGTGTCACGATCAACATCGGGACTTGCCTTGCGTTCATCACCGTCGTCGCCGTCACTGGCCCCCTGCCGCCGCGTCGTGCGGGCATGCGCGGTGAGCACAGCGCCCCCATCGGCCGATCTCGGATGGCAGGCTGACAAGGCTGACGACACAGCCTGCAAAAATTCCCAGCCAGACATATATACGCCCTCGAGGACGCTACGCTCTTTACCTACCCTACCCAACAATGTTGGCCATTAATGCTGCTCGCTTACCTCGCCCAGTCTTGTCTGCCAATCCTACCCGTCGCACCCCCGCCATCTTCCGCGCCGCAGCACCCTTGTCGACCTGGCTCGCCGTTCCCGCTGGTCCTCCAGACCCAATTCTTGGTCAGCATGGCCCCTCCGTCATGACCCACGCATTCACTCTTGACTAGACATCACCGAGGCTTTCAAGGCCGACAAGGATCCCCGCAAGATCAACGTGGGTGTCGGTGCCTACAGAGATGACGACGGCAGACCATATATCCTGAACACCGTCAAAAAGGTTTTCATCTCATTCTTTGCCTCCTGTGCTTTGACTGCTCACTACATCGTGCGCATCAGGCGGAGGAGAAGATGGCTCTTGCAAGACTGGACAAGGAATATCTCCCCATCACAGGTCTCGCTACCTTCACCCAAAATGCTGTCAGGCTTGCGTATGGTGCAGATAGCCCGCCTCTCAACCAAAATGCGGTCCGCGTCATCTGGTCTACTCTGCTTTGGGAATCGCGCTCACTTGGGATGCACAACAGATTGCAGTAACCCAATCTATCTCCGGGACAGGTGCCCTCAGGATTGGTGGAGCCTTCTTTGCCAGACATTACCCTGGGGTTAAAGCCATTTATATCCCGAATCCTACTTGGGGCAATCATATTCCCTTGTTCAAGGACTCTGGCCTCGAAGTCCGCAGATACAGATATTTTGACAAAAAAACCGTCGGTCTTGACTTTGACGGCCTCAAGGAGGACTTGAAGGTTCGTGCAGATTCTGGATGCGTTATATTTTCTCACATGGCTTGCAGAACGCCTCAGAGGGTGCCGTCGTTCTTTTGCATGCTTGTGCGCACAACCCCACTGGGGTTGATCCCACCCAAGCACAATGGAAGGAACTTTCTGACCTTGTCGCCGAAAAAAAGCTTTTCCCCTGCTTTGACATGGCATACCAGGGATTTGCTTCTGGCTCGACGACACGCGACGCGTTTGCCGTTCGTTACTTTATTTCTCAAGGTCACCAGGTGGCCGTCTGCCAGTCGTTTGCCAAGACTATGGGGCTGTACGGCGAGCGCGTTGGGACTTTCTCACTCACCACCACGAGCGAGGAGGAGAAGAAACGTGTTGAAAGCCAGCTCAAGATTATCGTGCGCCCCATGTACTCGAACCCGCCTCTACATGGTGCCCATATCGCCAACACGATTCTATCAGACCCACAACTTTACCAAGAATGGGAAGGCGAGGTCAAGGGCATGGCAGATCGCATTATCAACCTGAGAGAAAGGTTGTATGAACTCTTGACGAACGGTCTCCAGACCCCGGGGACGTGGGGACACATCAAGAGCCAAATTGGCATGTTCAGGTGTGTGCCCTCCTCGACGGCCACTCCGGGGTAACTCATGTCGCATCTGGCGCAGTTTCACTGGGCTCGAGGCTGAGCAGTGCAAGGCTCTAGCTGCAAAATCCCATATTTACATGACGATGGATGGCCGCATCTCGATGGCTGGACTGAACAGCGGCAACATTGACCATTTTGCGCAGAGTGTAGATGCAGCAGTTAGAGGAAATCTGTAGCGTGGTAATAGCTCATGTCTTGACCGGACGCTTCCATACCAGTCCTGATGGCATTCACTGTCCGTTGTCTGTTCGAGTATAAAGGTGGTCTCGCGCTCTTCGAGGTGTGTCGTCCCAACCCCTTCTCCTTCTCCCCTCTCGTGTGTGTTCGTCCGTCTGGATGTCGTGCACGCCAGACATGCAGTTCCCCGGTGCTTGGCCAGTATCAGCGTCTCCCTCGCTAAGAGCTGCGTCTCATCCGCCATTTCCCCAGGCCATGGATCGCCCGGGCGACTCGCCCCAGGAACTGCACGCCCTTCCTTGCCTCTCCTGCGCTGGCGGCCCTGCGATTCGCCTCGCCAAGAAGCCTGGCCCGTTGCGAATCGTCGTCCCCCCTACAGAATACTGCCCCTTCAGCACCGATCTGACACTTCCAATCACGCCGCTCTCTCTTCCAACTCCTGTCTCCTCGTCGTGTTTCACGTTTACCGACAGGCAAGACCTCGCGAGCCAGTGCCCAGCACCGGCTCAGGCCCTCTCATCTTGTTCACCACAGCAGGCCCCTGTCACACACATTGGCTCACCGGCCTCGAGCCAGTTCTTGCTGATGCCACCCACTTCACACACGGAAGGCGGAGACAGCGTGTCAGCAATTCGCGTAGCACCCCTCGTCACCCCCGCCACCGCGAATGAATCCATGCACAGTAAATCTAATGGGACTGCGTCTGGGAATCTTTCCCCCCGGAAGGATTCTTCGTCTACTTGGCTCAGCGACCTCGGAGGGCGCACACAGACCGACCGCGTTTTTCGACGCTGCCTCCCCGACGTTGCCTCGGTTGGTACAGATAACGGCCCCACGTCTACACGAGCACTGAGCCAGAGCACCGTCTCTCCTTCCTCACGAGTTTCTTCCCTCTTTGCGCACCACTTGCCGTCCTCGCTAGCTAAATCTCCGGCGTCGTCGTCGTCGTCTTCTCCGCTCTCACCTTATCCGTCCAGCATGCCCTCTCAGGCTTCATCGCCGGCGCGTCTAGCTCTCAAGCCCACGGGTACAGACACCTTTCCGTCGACGCTGGATAGCTTGCAGGCATGGCGTCAAAGTGTAACTCCCGGGATACCTCGATCCGACGGGCCGTCTTCACCACTCTCGGATGATGTTCGCAGTTCCCGGCTGGATGAACTCGTGTCAGAGGCATCCGTTGATCCATCCTTACCTCCTCACGAGCCGCATTCTTACCGCCCTTCTCCGGTTGTCCCCCACGTCTCAAAGTCCCAGACCCTTATGAAGCGTGCCAGAGTGCTTGGCGGGCGTGTCAAGCAACTTGTTACGCGTCAACGCGTCAATAAGCATCGCGGCAGCATGGACAGAGGTGTCGACTTTCGGGTCATCACAAGTCCAGATAGCGAGAATGGCAGCGTGATCTTGATCACTGCGCCTCCTCCGCCATATGATGTTCATTCATTGACACTCGCTCCCCATTGTCCAATGGCACTGGAGCACGTGAGGTCACGAACAGCCTCTGAATACTCTCAACTTCAGGAAAGCATGGGAGAAGCTGATACCGCTGGCATGATCGGATCGGGTTCTAGACGTGGCGGTGGAAACAGGAATACCCTTCGTCGTCTTTCTCTTGCAGCCCTTTCGACCATGAAGAGACTTTAGCCTAATAGCCACTTTCGTTGAGTTTGCACTTGCAATTTTGTCCATATCTTGAGCACGCCTCACTAGCTTCGGCTATTCAATCTCCAACGAAGCTAGTCCTTCAAACGGCATGTCGATTCCTACACGTACATTTTGACAGTCTCAAGCACCTTGATATTACGCACGTTGGACCTGCGTGAGCACTTCGATCACTCGTATGCGCGGCTTGGTCCGCACGTCGCAATGCCATTATACTGTACATACCCATCATTGGCTCATGTACCCAGACCTTGCATCAATGACTGTCTACTCTATCCCAAATTCACTTCTGCGAACGGAGGATCTGCGAACTTTGGTTGGTGATCACTGGGGCTCGGCCGTTCTCTGCCTGCAAATCGGATCGTGGTCAAGATCCCAGCTTCTGTCTCATGCATTGCCTCTAGCTTGAGATTCCGAAAGACACGACATGCCATTGCGCTCGTAATTGCTATTGCAGGAGCTAAAGCTGACAATTGCAGAACCGGAGAAACGTTGGGCAATATAGCTAAAATCGAGCGTGTGATGTTGACGCCAGTCGTGATCCTGTGGAAAGAGTCTTTACTTGGATGATGGTCGCAGAGGAAGGAAGACCTGCATATAATATTGCTGTCCGCCTTGCAAGATTGCCTGGGAAAGATGAGGAAGTGTCTCGGCGCAACAAAACACCTTCCAACGCGTTGACTTTGCGGTGCGATGGAACGCGAGGACTTTGTAACTGATCGCAAAGAATACGAGGACGTCGAACAGCACAGGCACTATGAATGCTGCAGCCACATAGCTCTTGACTTTGGCATTGATGCAGTGCCTCGTGTTTGCGATTTCATAGTAATCGTGCAGCGGCACTGGGAGAACCAGCACGGAAGCCCCAACCCCAACAACCCAAAGAATCGTGAAACCGTGGCGAACGAGTCTCTCCTGAAAAAAAATGGCATGGGCGCGTTTGAGGAAAAGATACGAGGATGAGCCAGACGCGAAGACCCAGAATATGCAAAGGATTAATTCCATGACGCCGCAATTCTGGACAGGGCCGGCTAGCAGGGGCAGAGTCGGCCATTACCAGAGATAGTCCATGCACGTGGCTTACTTTTTGCCAACACCGACACGAATACCACCGCAAGAGCACATGTCCTGATTGAGGCGGTCAGGATGAGAATGTGATTTTGTGTGTGATGTACCTGGACAAAAAGTAGGCGAGAAGGACTGATGAAAATTTTGTCGTTTTAATTAGTTTCCAGTCGCTGGGTAGGCTGGGGAGGATATCCCACAGCAGTGCCTGTGCAGCGTGTCAATCGACATCCCAACGTGGTACAGACATTGTACCCCAAAGGTAACAAGAAAAACATTTCTTGCTGTTTCGTAATCACCGGCGACGGTAGGATGGAGATAGTTGAGGTATACGTTCGGATTGAGGATAGGGTAGGAACTGTCCTCGCTCTGCGTCATGAGTGGAACTCGGAAGAGCACGGGGGCGATGGGGACCGCTAGCGCACAGATGTGACTAAAGAACGGATGCCCCCATCAAGGGTCACTTTCAATCTAGCCACTCTGAGTGACAGGCCCCGTGAACCACAGCAAACACAGAGAGTGGGGCTGTTCATGTGGCGATGGCTTCAACTTGAAAGTTGAACCTACTTGGTTGCCTAATCAAGAGATGACATACTACTACTACGACTTGTTTCGGACTCGGACGCTTCCCCACCACGCTTTACGATGACCCCGTTGGCGAGCGGGGCGACACTGGACATCGTCTGTGCTTTGGTAGGCCTCATGACTGGAACACCGCATTCACGACTGATTGTGTTGGCGGCCACCGCATCCCCAGGCTGCACACCGTTGGTTCAATCAACATGAACCCTCATTCTCGCCTAGCTTGCTGCTCCTCTTGGCAGTCCCCCTGCTTCCAGCTCTCTTGTTCCACCACGCGTGCTCATTTCAGATTGCGTTTCTAGCGGCTTACGCAGTGTTCTTTGTGACCTTGTTCACGTCGATTGTAGTCTATCGGGTCTCCCCATTCCACCCACTCGCAAAGTATCCCGGCCCTATCGTATGCAGGATTTCTCAGCTGTGGACAATACTCATCAACTCTGGCGGAAAATCTCACCATTACCGCAAACTGTTGCACGATCAATATGGCCCTATCGTCCGTATCGGTGCGCTGCTCGTGTGTGTCACGCTGGCTCTGCTACTGATTGGGGTCAAGGACCAAACGAACTATCTATCACTGATAAGGACATGTTTCCATACATACTCGGCCCGCAAGGAATGCCAAGGGGACCAAGTGCGATTCATCATGCGACTATAGTGCCACTGGTCTACCAGCTCACCTCCGAATTGATCAGTGTTCGAAGGAAGGCTGATGACGCCAGTCAGCGGAGAGGAAATGGGGCACTTCAACCTGATGGCTACCCGTAGCCTTCAGCGACATGCCGTCCTACGAAAAGCCTGGAACAAGGCCTTTGCCAACTCTCCCCTGAGGGATTACGAGGAACTAATGCTCTTGCGCGCTCGTCAATTGATCAGTAATCTCGAGGCTATCTGTAAAGAACAAGGTGGAGTTGCTTGTACGGACGTCGCAGCTTGGATCGGCTACTTTTCGTAAATATCTTCGCATGTGATCCTTCCGTTCCCTCTGCTTATGCGGTGCATCAGGTTCGACTTTATGGGAGACATGGCGTAAGTTGGACTCGGCTCTCTAATCACTTGAACCATTCTCAATTACAAAACGTGATCAAGTTTCGGGGGCGGATTCGAGCTCATGCGCGACAGAGATGGCGCGAAACTCTTGCCCAGTATATCAAGATCACTTTAGTCAGTCTACGCTGTCCTTTGTGGTCATTCGCTCACCACCTCTCCAGCTATGCTAATCTATGTCAGCCCGCGCCGTGGTTTTCGCATGTGTTGCGCAACCTTCCCTACTTCGGAGCATCAATGCGTGCCCTTGGATCGTTCGGTTTCCAACGAGCCAAGATACGATATGGTCAAGAACTAGATAGAAAGGACCTTTTTTATTACTTGGTTAATATGTCTCACGATTAATGCAGTCACGTTTTTCTGAATACTCAATTCAATTCAGACTTCGGCATACCGGGGTGACTCTCAGGAATCACCCTTCCAGCTGGTTGTATCAAGCTCACTTCTCGCCATCCTGGGAGGTGCAGACACGGTTGCCACAATGATAAGAAACACCGTATTTTATCTGCTCACGAACCCGACATACTACGCACGTTTACGTGGAGAGGTTGATGCAACCTTCCCACCGACAGAGACCAGCCCCTTCAGCACAGAAGCCTTGACTAGTTTACCTATCCTGAATGCAGTGATGTACATTCCTCCCCTATTCTTTCACGTAAAGGAGCTGACTCTTTGTATGATCACGCCAGAAATGAGGTTCTGCGTCTCCAGCCTCCCGTTCCGACGACGCTACAACGTGCACCCGCGAAGGGTACGGGAGGCAAAATGATAGGGACCCAGTACGGTCTGGCCAAATTTCATAGTTGGCGAATCTCATACGTTGCCCAGCTACATCAGAGAAGGCACTCAGATTCAAGTATCTCCGTACGCCGTGCATCGCGATCCGAGGTATTTCTTTCCACGTCCAGATGAATTCTGGCCAGATCGATGGATTTTGGATCCTCTCGATTCGCAAGAGCTCGTGTTGGACCGCAGCGCGTTCATACCATTTTCCATGGGGCCCGCAAACTGTGTGGGCAAGCCCCTGGCGATGATCGAACTGAGGGCAATTGTATCGTTGCTGATCATGCATTTCGACATGGAATTCGATGACAACTTCAATCCGCAGACTTGGTTGGAATCTCTCAAGGACCACTATCTCATGGAGAGCGGGAAGCTGATGGTTAAGCTGAGGCCAAGGAGCAGAAAGGGTGTCGAATGATTCAGAGTTTTCGAGTGTACATGGCCGTAGCTCTTGACTGTGAAATACTCCACCGAATTTGAACTAGATGTCGAGATCTTCGTCGGGATCATCATCGTCAATGTCATCGGCCGAATCCGGCTCATACAAGATTGCTGCTCTCGTAGGTGGTGCCGATGGCGTAGATTTACCTGCAATACAGCATTTACATCCATAGTTGCATGCATGCGACATGACGTCTGACCTTCGTGAGCATAAGGCAGAGGGACTTGCGCCCTCGATTTCTCCTGCGACGGCGTGAGTTTTAAATTGAAAGGCACAGCGTGAGCCGCGTCGAGTGGTCTCTGGAAATCAATTGTCAGAGATTGCTCCACTCCAGAGCACGGGCGACAGACTTCATCGGGGGACTTGCTCGGCGACCAAATGCGCTTCAAGCTCTCCAGCACCTGAAGGTGCTCCGGACCGACACCGTTCCACGCTTCGATTTTCCGCTCAATCTCTCGCCTACGTCCCTGAGTAGCCTCCCCTCTGACGATCAGCTCGACGACAAACTCTCGTGGATCGGTACCTCCTCCTCCGGAACATGTGCCGGTACCCTCGGGCCCGTAGACGAGAACCTCACTTTCATGGGCACGTTCGGAGACTGGAATGAATACGGTCCAAAACTTTTCAGCTGGCCCGGCAGGCGGCGGGAGCGCCAGGTACGACGTTGCAAGGTGGACAAGCAGAGACGGGGGATGGGCAATTATGTGGGTCAGAGTGGGTGAAAGATGGGTCTGTGTCAACATTGGCAGTAAAGGACAGGGAAGAAGATGGAGGATCAACGCGGACGGCTCTGCAACGGACAAGTGGTGAGAAGGGGAGATGCGTTCAATACGAATGACCTACGGGAACAAGAGGTGACCAAGCGAAGAAGGTCCTTGATAAGCTTGTACGTCTGGGACTCCGATGCGAGATCTGCAGCAAGGGTGTCCACCGAGTCTATGATGACACGAAGTGACCCCGGACCCAGAACTATTCGTGATGAGCACCGGCTGCCTTGCCTCCCGAAGATTGACTGACCTGAACGAACGGAGGCCAGAACATCATCGCGTGAGACACGAACGTCGCCGTATCCTGGAACCTCTGCGGTGTAGTCAAACACCTTCAGAGAGCCGTCCGGGGTGTTCGGCCAGTCTGTGATCAGCGCTGCTGGAGGATAAAGGAAACAAAACAGCAGGGTTTGCGCCGGCTCGAGACGTTCCGCGGGTTGGATAAATTTACGGAGCACAGGCAAGCACGTCTGTGACACAGAAGATTGAACGAGAATCAAAGGTTGGTGTGGGCGTGAGCCGCTTGGGTCGGCTATGGCGGAAAGAAGCGCCATCGTAGGATTGTGACGTAGTACATACGACCGCGAGGTATTACTATTGGTGCAACAGGATATTTGGTTGAATCACAGTATCAGATGCCATCGGACGACTCTTTGCTCTGCTGCCTCTCCCACCGGGCTCTCTCCAGGCTGATCGCGTCCAGTCTCCAACCAAGTACGCCAAGGCTATCGATCTGTTTCTCCACTGAAAACCCAAATTCAAGCAAAGCGTTGTATTTATAACTGAGAAGGGGAGTAGCCAAGGCATTGAGAACTTTGACGTCCGGAGTCGCAGTGAAGACATGACGAGCTGCGAATGCGAGAATGTCTTGTTGTACATTGGACTTGCGAAATTGTTCCTCTACGAAAAAGTGTCGGACGGTCGCGATGGAAGACGTGCCGTCAGGATAGAGGTCTTTGGACCTGTCTGCAGGTTGCGCGTTTTTCTTCACAAAGCTTTCGTCCGATTGCGAATCTCTTGAGGCGTCAATGGCAACGAGGCCAACGAACTTGCCGCCAAATTCAAGGATAAAGAGTCCCGAGGACGGCGAGCGAGCATAGTGCTTTTGCAAGTTTGCGAAATCGGGCCGACGCATGAGGTCGGATGCAGCATCCTCAAAGTATGGCCGGTTGATCCTGGACAACAAAAGGCAGTTTGAGTGCGTGCACCACTGGCCAGGCAAGAGAAGGCGTGTACCAATCGATCGCGAACAATATTGGAACACCCCAACAAGCGAAAGCTGGCAGTGGCGACAGCCATCCCAACAAACCATGCTCTGGTTTCGGCCACCAGTCCAGCAATTGAACCATGATGCACGACAGTCCGACCCATAGGCTCAGGGTCAGTGGATGGGATGCAGCTGGCATCACAATGTGAGTCTGGCCTATTTTCACCTGGGAAACGTGAACGCACCTTGTCTGTTGGCTACAGCAAGCCCTTCCATGGCAGCCAGCCCAAGCGTGAACTTGACGAGCTTTTCATCACCGGGTTTGTACGTGCGAATGATTGCCTTGGGCTCGGCCATGGGGAACAGGAGCCCGGCAAGTATTCACATATTTATGTTGACTTCCAGCGCCTAACAAGTCCCACTGACACTGGCAACGGCGCCAGGACACACGGTCGCGAGGCTTGGCAGGTCACAAACCACTGCCAACGAGATTCCCATCGATCTTTAGTACTTGGCTGGTCCCTGTCGTCGTCGCACGCCCACCACTCCTGGTTTGGGTTAGTGCCACACACACGCCGGGTGCAATGCCGTCTTGGCGGTCTCTTCTGAGGCAACCACGGTCGTGCTGTCAAAGACACGGTTGAACCAGGAACGCTTTCACCGCACAGTCTAGAAGCTAGCATACGTTTCACCGACCGCTTACCCCGTGAGGCACGCTGAGAACATTTAGCTGCTCCGCATGCCAAGTGTCTCAGCTGCTGATGGTGCTGCAAATGAGCTCTACATACGCTCGCTCACCATGCACCATGTTCCATCCAAACTCGCACTGCGTCACGCTGGATAGCCACGACGGCGTGTGCGTCTAGAAATTCTTACTGGAAACAGCTGTCTTGCGCGACACGACCAATGTCTCAGAGACGGTGCGTAGTAAAGTGGACGTTGTAGGTATGCACACCATGAGAAACTAGGGAGACAGGGAACAAGAGTGCCAAAAGAAACAAAAGATACAATAGTTCTACATCTATTACTTCTTCTTGGCGGCCTTTTCGGCAGACTTGGTAACTGGCGGAAGAGGTCATCGAACGTGTCTTCCACCTCGAATGCCGAAGACTCACCTTTACCACTAGTTTTCTCGGTCTTCTCAACGGATTTGATGACGCCAACAGCGACAGTCTGTCTCATGTCACGAACGGCGAACCGACCCAAAGGTGGGTACTCGTTGTACGACTCGACACACATCGGCTTGGAAGGAACAAGTTTGACAATGCATGCATCACCTGACTTGACCGACTTGGGCGACTGCTCAATAGATTTGCCACTCCGACGGTCAATCTTCTCGACCAATTCGGAGAACTTGCACGCGATGTGAGCAGTGTGGCAGTCGAGCACTGGAGCATAACCAGCACCGATTTGACCGGGATGGTTGAGAACGATGACCTGAGCGTTGAAGGAAGCAGCCTCCTTTGCGGGGTCGTTCTTGGAGTCGGATGCGACATTCCCACGACGGATGTCCTTGACAGAGACGTTCCTACCAACAAATCAGTCAAGCTAAAGTAGTCTAAGTGGACAACGGCATACTTGACGTTGAAACCGACGTTGTCACCAGGAACACCCTCGGTAAGCTGCTCATGGTGCATCTCAACGGACTTGACTTCAGTAGTCACGTTCGTGGGCGCAAAAGTAACAACCATGCCAGCCTTGATGACACCGGTTTCAACACGGCCAACGGGTACTGTCCCGATACCACCGATCTTGTAGACATCCTGGAGCGGAAGGCGAAGGGGCTTATCAGAAGGGCGAACAGGAGGTTCGATGGCATCGATAGCATCGAGGAGTGTCTTTCCCTTGACGGCACCACCTTTGTTTTCCTTGACCCAGCCTTTGTACCACGGCATACTATCCTGACTGAGCGCGCTGCACATCAGACCGGCAAAACCATGCTCACTTTGGAGACTCTTCTAGCATGTTGTCGCCATGCCAGCCAGAGATGGGCACGAAGGCGACAGCCTTGGGGTTGTAGCCAACCTTTTTGATGAAAGTCGAAGTTTCCTTAACGATTTCGTTGAAGCGGTCCTCGCTCCACTGTGGATGGCGTGTCAATTCATGTTCATCCAAGAGCGGGTGGCGCACCTTGGTGGTGTCCATCTTGTTCACAGCTACAATGAGCTGACGCACGCCAAGGGTAAACGCCAGAAGCGCATGTTCACGGGTCTGCCCGTCCTTGGAGATACCAGCTTCGAACTCACCGGTACCACCGGCAATAATAAGGATGGCACAATCAGCCTGGGAGGTACCGGTGATCATGTTCTTGATAAAATCACGGTGGCCAGGGGCGTCAATGACCTAATGTCACGTGAGTATAGCGGTGCTATGTACAAGAAAAACGACATACAGTGACCATGTACTTGGGAGTCTCGAATTTCCAGAGGGCGATATCAATAGTGATACCACGCTCGCGCTCAGCCTTGAGCTTATCGAGCACCCAAGCTACAAATTTTATCAGGAACGTGCGACACCGATCGCAGGTGATCGGTGACTCACCGTACTTGAAGGAGCCCTTTCCGAGCTCAGCGGCTTCCTTCTCGAACTTTTCAATGGTACGCTTGTCGATACCACCGCACTTGTAGATCAAATGACCGGTGGTCGTCGATTTCCCGGAATCGACGTGACCGATGACTGCGATAGCATGATCAATGGGGAGAAAGGGTCAGTGAGATGGACACTACACACCGACGACGTTAACGTGAGTCTTATCCTTTCCCATTTTGATTGTCTGGGTGCGAGAGATCAGTGCATGGTGATCGCAGACATCAAGAACATCGGAGAATGGGCGACGGAGTAAATACAAGGCAAGATGTTGCGTGAACGGAGAGTAGAAGAACGATTGACGGGATGGTACTCACTTAAGTGTACAGAAAGAAGGAGAAAAGGCGGGGGAGGGAGAGGACGTGGTGGTACAAAAGAAAGAAAGTCGCCAGATGTTTGCTGATAGTTATACCCTTGGGCACGAAATTTTTTATCGATTTTGGATCGATGTGATTCGATGCCGCTGATAAACTGATATGCCGTCAACTCCGCCCCGCGCCGGCAACACGAATTGAAACCCCGCGGCATCGCCATCCACAGCGCGTACGAGGCGAACAAATTGACAGGTGATCTAGTTCTCCTAACGACGACAACAAGACGCCTTGTCTTTGATCATTGCCTGACACGGGCGGGCGAACGACAGACAGAGAGACGTTGGCAGTAACATGCC
The DNA here is from genome assembly GCA_038094175.1 of Boletellus aff. lepidospora. Classification (NCBI taxonomy): domain Eukaryota; kingdom Fungi; phylum Basidiomycota; class Agaricomycetes; order Boletales; family Boletaceae; genus Boletellus; species Boletellus aff. lepidospora. The sequence continues at coordinate 25,719 of JBBPTT010000249.1, forward strand.
AGATCCATGGCTACATGCTGATTATGCTCATCCAAACCTGAGAGGACGAGCTGCTTCGCGAGGTCTTGCAGCCAGACCTTTGCCTGGTTCCCTTCGATCAGGTGACGCGTGCGGGAAATGCACTCGGCTGTGGGACGATTTGTGGACGATTGCCGTATGGCTTCTTCATTCCCCAGCCATCGTGGCCACTCAGAAAACGACACTGGAGAACACCGGAGAACGTGGGTCTTGCGTCGACATCCACCTGCAAACACATCCTCACAAGTGCCGCAGCATCCCCGAGGGCGCCCCCTCCGTCCCCCTCCTCCCCCTCATATGCCTTGTCGTCGCCACAGCGCTCGTCTAAAGCGATCGATGCATTTGCGAACGGGGACTTCAAACCTTCCTGTGCTTCGGCCGCGGTTAAAAACGGACATTCTCCGACTAGGAGAACGTAGGCCACCACTCCAAACGCCCAGACGTCCTGCTCTTTTCCGTAATATCGTTCGCCTCGTAGGATCTCTGGTCCAGCATAGTCCAACCTTGCCCGGCAGGTCCATATCAAGGGAAGACCGTAGAGTCGAGAAAGCAGGAAACTTACGTGCCGCTGAACGTATCCCAGCCAGAACTCCTGATCAGTCCCGAGCTACCAAAATCTATCAGAACACACAGGCCACCTGGGCCAAGGACAACGTTCTCGTCCTTTACGTCACGATGCACTGTAGATATGTCAAACGTTTGCTGTAGGGACATTAGCGGAGCACTTACCAATTCCGCGGTCGTGCAAAAAACAGAGTGCGTCAGCGAGCTGGCCGAGGTAGCTGCGGACGGAGGCAGGGGGGAGGCCAGCTGGGTACGCTTCCACCAAATCAAAAAGATCCGTTGGAGAATGGGGTTCGCTTGGAGGATGTTCTGGGGATGCCGATGGCAGGACAAGGTAGTAGTAATGGTTGTCTTCAAAAAAATCTAGTAGAGAGCAGATATTTGGGTGCCCCTTGAGTGCTTTCCCCTCCTCCCAACAAAAGCCCGCGTCGGGGGTACATGAAAGTGATAATGGGCAATGGTGCCGCCTTGGATCCCATGGACGAGGAGGGGGAAGAGTGTATGACGTGGCAGACACAAGAGACATGACATAAATCTCTATTGGTATCGTTCCGTACTCGGGGTGCCGTTTCCAGCAGTCGGCGAGAATACGTGACTTGATGACCTGCTTGATGACCAGAGGCGGCTGCAACACGATGAGGGATAGTGTCCGACGGGCTGAAGGAGCCAGTTCCTTACACCAAGGGTACCATCTGATTTATACTCCCGAGCTCTTTTGACCAAGCCGTATGCGCCACGGCCGATTTCCCGCTCGATTAAAAAGTCTGAGATCGTTTTTCGATCTGGAAGCAAGGGTCTATCGGATGTTGGGGTTGGTGCTCTGGTGCTGGCGACAGATGACAGCACGTTTCCGGTACTGCTAGATCGACGAAGGATTTGTGGCATGACTGGAGGCGGCGAAGGAGGTTCGATCGGAGCGATTGAGACGCGACCGGCAATTAGAGAGACGCGCTGCTGGGAAGAGCGCCTGCGAGGGCGTGGAAGAGTCGGAGAGCGTGGCGGCAGTGCACGATTAAGCTCCGGTGTCGACTGAAAAGAAGCAGGCAGTTGCAAGGTATCGAGCGGGGAATATGGACGCGTGCGCAAAGGCGAGCTGGAGATCGGTGAGTCTGTCAACTGGAACGAAGGCTGGATGTCGTGTTCTAGGAAAAAGTTCTGTGGCTTGCGGTGAGGAGTCGTGATCACGGATATTGGAGAAGACCGTCGAGGCGGAGCTGGAGGCTTTATGGGTGTCCACCTTGGGAGATCAGGGACGGATAGCTGGTTGTTTTTGTCGGGAGGGCCGGCGGAGGGAGGACTTGGAGGACGGCCATCATTTGAGTTCCAGTCGAAGCCACGTCCAATGGAGGTGACGCCCCAGCTGTTGCCTACGCTAACTGCCCTGGAAAGCATAGGTGGAGCGGGAGCAAGCCAGTCGTCGTCGTCGAGGGCGAGATCGAGCGCGGACTGGGCGAGCATGATTTGGGGAATAATTTGGAGAGGGCGTCTAGCAGATTGAGTGGTCGCACGTGCGAAGGAAGCTTTTCGGGAACAAGGCCGCTGCACTGGTCGACGGTTTGGTGAGCGCGTCGGCGGATGACCGAAATGACACGTCCACCTTCACACGGCAGTGCCACTCTGGCTGAAACTTGGCTGTACGGCAGTGGGCTGTGTATGTCGGTGTAGACCGGTTTTATTGCTCATGGCCCGCACCGAACGTGCTGGAGAACGGAGTGGGTGCAAGCGTCGCTCGCCACAGGGGGGGTACAGCCATCTGTGTTGACGCGTGTTTGTCCCCTCCTCCCCACGCCCGTGCTTGTCCATATCGTCGTGCCCGTCCAGATCGACCTCCTCCAGCGTAGAGCGTGTAAGTGCCATTCCATGTCGATCTCAATCAGGGCCATGGCGTGTTTCGAGATTCTCGGTCCTTGGATAGAGAGATCGACGATGGATGCACGGTCGGATGCACGGATGATGTCCCGCTCATGCTCCACCGCGCCGCTTGTGAACGCCTCCTGACGCACCTTTTAGACAGCCATGGCCGTCAAGATTCCTATCGTCAAGAAACGCACCAAATCGTTCAAGTCCGTGGGCCCCTCATCGCTCTCGTGCAGTCTCTTATCCCCCACGCAGGCGCCATCAGTCCGACCGTTACCACACTGTCAAGGAAGCATGGCGAAAACCAAAGGGTATCGACAACAGGGTAAGGCGTCGTTTCAAAGGACAGCTTCCAATGCCCAAGATCGGTTATGGGAGCAACAAAAAGGTAACCAACTCTCCTCCGGCGTCGCCGTTGGGCTCAATCGCCATCTGCAGACCCGCCACCTACTCCCTAACGGCCTCAAAAAATTCCTCGTCAGCAACGTCAAGGAGATAGATATCCTCCTTTTGCACAACAAAAGTTACGCTGCAGAAATCGCACACAACGTCAGTAGCCGAAACCGCACCCTTATCCTTGAGCGGTGCGTTTCTCTTGCTTCGCAATCGCTGGCCGTTCGGTGACGTGGTTTTGCTGAAGGGCCAAGGCCCTTGGCGTCAAGGTGACGAACTCGACTGCACGGCTGCGGTCAGAGGAGTAGCTTGTCGTCGTATTTTCCCCTGTTACATGTACCCAATCCGCATGCTACAGTACGAACCTGCCATGGATCACGTGATTTTCTGTAGTCCGAAGTTGATCGAGTGCCGGCTTCCTGATGCGGTCGACACTCTGCCGCCTCTTTGGCAGACCCGCTCGTTCATCGCCGTCGCAGGACAACATGAGCAGCACAAGGCGAGTACGCCTTCGTGCTCAATTCCCGTCTAACCATCCAAGTCTGTGCGCAGACCCGCAGAGCACGCCGGATCCTGGTACGAAAGCGATGGTAGATCCCGCGCAGCGCTTGCATACTCTTCACGTCACGAATAATTCGTAACAGCCCAGGTGTTGGGCGAGCAGTTGCGTCAATGGCTCGCAGCCGTACAGCCGATAGACGGTGAAGACTTTGCCCCTCCCATTTCTGGTTGCAGGGCAATCATTGCTCCGTTCGTCGACACTACTGTTTCGTCCCAACACATCGCATCTGACTAGCGATTTCCAGACATGCCGGCTACATGTGGTCAGGACGCGCTGCTGCTTGGGCATACAAATGCATAGATACAAAAGGAATGTGGGTCCCGTCAAACGTGTATTACCAATCTCATTTCTACCGTTGAAGCAAGCGGGTCTTCATTCTTGGGCCTGCACATCATGTCCATCTGAACCGTTGTGACATTTCCGGCTGCAACTACTATGCCACGCCGTTGGGAAAGTTGCCTCTTGACAAGGATAGTAAGTCGCTGAAGGAAACTTTGTGGATGGAGTAGATCGTGACCGTTTCCCTAGCTATAAGCGACCTGAAGAGCACGGGAAGCTTTGGGACCATGTCCATTGACACGGACACGGACGAGCACAGCATCGAGATGCATCTCCCATACGTATATCAGATATTTAAAGAGTCAGTTGATCATCCATCTTCCTTGTCCCGCTAACTTTTCATGCTAGCTCCGATATCACTATTGTACCCATTCTTGTTGGTTCTATTAGCCAGTCTCAGCAGAAAGCATATGGAAGTATCCTCGCGCCCTACTTTGCCGATCCTGAAAATTTTTTCGTGGTTTCAAGTGATTTTTGCCATTGGTAAGTGCACCTGATTCCCGAGAGCTTCCTAATCAGTTGTCCGTAGGGGCAAATCATATGGATACACATTCTACTATCCGGAGTCACCCTCCAGCGGCGTACCCGGCATATACCTCAAGGGCCACGGCGCTCATCAGAACTTGTCTGAGAGACCAGTTTATGTGTCGATACGCGACCTAGATCAAGAAGCCTTGGATATCCTGTCCATGTCGCCATTGTCAGAAGGGGACACCCCTGCGGCAGATTCGCACGTGAAGTTTTTGGAGTATCTGGACCGGACGGGCAACACCATCTGTGGGAGGAAACCGATTGGCGTGCTTCTTGGCATGCTTTCGGAGATCGAGAAGGGGGCTAAGAAGGCGAAGTTGCAGTTTGTACGATATGAACAGAGCAGCAGGTGTACCAGCGTTACAGGTTCTAGTGTGAGCTACGCGAGCGCATACGTCTCCCTTCCGTAGAACGAACCAGGAATCACGAATGTAATTCGGGTTGTAACTAAAGTCGTTGTGATAGAGGGCGTATGACACGGACACTGTCCAAAGTACTATGCTCAACAGGCGTGCCATCATCCCACTTGCTCCGTGCTTCGCGACTCATAGCATGCTCGAGTAGGTCTGCGGTCCAAACACGTCGTCCTCTTCCCCTTCTGTGCCTGGTACCCCGACATCGTGGACGATCTACTCGCAGACATTTCAGCGCTCTCTTCAGGTTCCCAGATAAACATATAGTACATACCTCGCCAGTGATTTCATCAGTTACAACATCCTCGAATCCCCAGTCCCTCAGGGATGCTTGATGACTGAGATGGGCAGGGGAGGCCAGTGACACCGCTTTCCACCGAGGGTCCTCGCCCCCGCCAGCGCCGTCATGCTTCCGCGCAAACTGAGACAACGTGCAGCAGCCGACCCTGAGCGGCAACTCTGGTTGTGCGAGAAGATGTCGACACATGGCGATGATCGGCGCCGCATGAGAAAGGAGCAGGACGCTCTTGTGATGACGCATGTCTGGTCGCGTGTCGATCTGGTGGACCAAGCGCCTGAGAAAGCCAGACGTCCTGGCGTGGACCCCGTCTAGGCCCTCTCCCTTGCGGGACGGTAGCCAGATCGAGCGCCAGGAGGGATCGATCTCCACCGCGTTCCAGGATGGGCTGATCTTGGGTAGCATAGCCCGCAATTCGATGGCATTCTGTGGCCGAGGAAACAAACCGGTTCCCGGGACGGCGGGGGAATACCACTCTGATAGTCCTGCTGGCGCGTGTAAGGAGTCAGAACGTGTCACACGACGAGTGGTCAGACCATGCTCGATGTAGATTGGCAGAGACAACCGTTCTGCGACGGGTTTGCAAGTCTGAAGGCAGCGATCTGTACAAGGGGCGGTCACTTGAAAAAAAAACGACAAGATGATCAACGTCGGCTGCCTACAGTACGGGGAAGTGAAGAGTGCGCTTGGTCGTTTGTCCTTTGGGAGTGATTCGAGGTATAATGCCAACTCTACAGCTTGAGCCTGCAAGGTCATAGGTGACCGTGGCCACCGGCGGGGAAAACTAGCTCTCTTACCTCTCCATATGCCGCTAGAGGCGGATCTCTGGCAAGACCTGTCGGGCTCGTCCTGTGTCGTAGATCTTGTGTGAAACGCCGGTTGTGATACGAAACCCACTGACTGACCAGTTGGATGTCACTTTGAAGCCTGCAGGATGCTGGGTACGAGCACTCTTGTGATCCTAGGGACCTTACCGTGTCTGACAATGTAAAGCGTGTCCAACATGAGCAGTTTATCGGAGTCTGGAGCGCGACGGCCTGACAGACACACGCGAGATTATCGCTGGTGCGTGTTCAGAAGGCAAAAAAAAATTCGCTGACAGCAGGATTTGAACCTACGCGGGCGATGCCCAAGTGATAGTGGAAATTCAAATCACTCGCCTTAACGACTCGGCCATATCAGCTTGTTAAGTTTATGTGGCTGATTATCATGTGGCGTGACAGTTGCCGCGAGTTGCAACGTGGACTTGGAAAACCCCATCCGGGACGCGAATCCTAATTACTGTGCCGTTCCTTTTATCTTTTTCTTTCTCTACTTATTAGCTGCCTGGGAGCAGCACGGGAAGTCCATGGATTCGCTCATCCCTTTTACGACATCTGGATCCTTAGTAGATTGTGTGGACAGTACGTCTGCCGAGTCAACTCCACCCCAGCCAGCACCCTGAACCGTCCCCCATAATCTGCTCTTCCTGGTCTATGCTACTCCGGCTCAGGAAAGATGTTGGTAGTCCTCAGAGACGGACGAAAGTTGCATGGCGTGTTGCGCTCTTACGATCAATTTGGTGGGTTGACAAAACACGTCTGTGTTATCGCTGATTCTCACCACGATTTAACGCAGCGAACCTTGTACTTGAAGATACCGTCGAACGAATATACCATGGCAACGCATATGCGGAGCATTGGCATGGCCTCTTCCTCATTCGAGGGGAAAACGTGGTACTATTGGGCGAAATCGTATGGATGCCAGTATGCGCGTTCCTGTACAGTCTACCGATAATCCACTCCGTCCACAGGACCTCGATCAAGAGGATGATGTCCCACTGCGACAAGTCGATTATCAATTTCTGGATCCATATCATAAGAACGACATTGGCAAGAGAAAAACTCGCGAAGACTTCAAGGCAAAGGTTTTGTATGAACAGAAGGGGTTCTGCAAAGAAGGCGGGGAAGGGGACGGGTATTGATAGGAACATGGTCGTTGCACTGGTCACCCCCCCTTAACGTGCCACTCGTTTGATAGGCGAAAGCAATGTCGCATGCATGGGTGCGATCTCACGTATGTCACCACGAAGCGTCCTATGCGAGAACGGTTTATGTGGTGCGTCACGTACATACACGGGGCTACGACGTCCTTCTTTTTGCCCTTTCTGAAACATGGCTTGTAAAGTGGAGCTTCTCCAAGCCATTAAGTTGAACTTCGGGGTGCGGGAGCTTGGACGGAACTTGCAAGGTGCCGATCGACTGTGGATAAAGTATGTCTTCAATGAATTTACGTATCTCTCGCTCGCGCGTAGTAAGTTTGAGCAGAATCCCTTCCTTCGTCTCTCTGTCGAACGACACTTCAGCAATGCGGAGTTTCTGCCAGCTTGAAAGTTGTCAGACAATCAAGCGCAGGTCGCACGACGAAGGAAAGAAGCCCTTACCCTGCGTGACGCTCGCACTTCTTCTTGCCAGTGCACCACCATTCTCCATGTACAGCAGAGGAGACATCGGCTGTCGTGACGTTGTCCTCTGGTTCCTCCTTGGCTCGTGTCTCCTCATAGCTTTCTAACACCTCCGGCCCAAAGTCCGCCCATTCCTCCTTACCAAAGCAGAGTCTCTGATCCCACCCACACTCGTCTACCTTCCCCGCTCTCTCCGAGGCGAGTCCCACCACTTTCTCCCGCCACAGTACCATGTCCAATTCACGCTTCATGAGTTCGCGCTCCTTGACTACCTCCTCGAGGCGTGCGTTCAGGCGGGTAACCTCGCGTCCAGCTCTTCGTCTCGCTACAGAGTTGAGAGGACTTGGAGCCAAATCGTCACTGTCGACGCGCATCATGCTAGGGCTTGTTTTGTTTTCCTTGGTGCAGACCACCACACCCTCTCGTTTCGGAGCGTTCTTGACGCTCTCCCACAACAGATCGCGCGCACCACCTAATTTTTCCCAGTGTGCGATTTGTACTTGCATGTACTTTTTGCCGCAGTCGTCAGAGCAATATTTCGAGAACACGCCACGTGAGGGCTTGTGACATGCTTCAGGCAACGAAGGATTTTCGTGTTGCAGCCCAAAAAGACATCGGCGTTTCCATGTTGTCCGTAGATGTGGATGCTCTAGGCATAGAAGTTCACTGGTCACTGAGAGCGTACAAGATTGCAAATACCTACTTTCAATGCACAAAGGACATACAAACTGGTCCACGAGATCTATTTCTAGATCTGGCATGCTGACGCAGAGCGTGTGGAACCATTCATCGCAGCTAGAAGCAGTTGCTTCAGTTGTATGTGATGCATCTCGACACTTACCGATCACACGCAATCATCATTCGATCTTCATCATACCGCGTCTTGCATACACAATAGAGCTTGTCATCCTCTCTTTCACTATTGTCTACTTCCGGTTCCGGGACGATATCATCCGCAGCGCCTGGAATGGCAGAGGTTGAACGCGACCGGGAGTTAACGTTCACCACGCCCTTGAGGATGCTACCTTTCGAGGAATCTACAGTATTGGGTTTAGGCTTGGCTTTGGGAACAGGTTTGGCCCGTGGTTTTGGAGGCTGTTTTGGTTTAGTGGCAAGCTAGTCAGAGGAAGCCAGACCTCAGTGCTGGTCGTTCACAAGTCAAGGTGCGACACCAACCTTTGTTGTTCCGTCCTTTTTCTTTCTTCCCCCTGTCGTTGTACTAGCAGACAAAGTAGTCTTATCTTTTTCAACCTTCTTATTTCGTGCTACTGAGGGGGGTATGGAAGCTCGATCATTTTCTCCGTCCGTCGCGAAGGGAGGCTTAAAGGCTGGCGAAGAAGACAGTACCGACGATGGTCTGTCAGGCATTTCGCTCAGCCCCTGTCCTGTACCTGCGACAATATCCTGGCCAATCGTGGTCGGCAAGGGGGACCTCGATCCAGCATTCATTTTTGACGACGCGGGATAAACACGAGTGGGACGGTCTTCAACAAGGCTCAAGAGTTCTTCATCCACATCCATTACAGCTCCCTCTGAGACAGGCGGCTCCACTTCAGAGGTACTCTCCAATTCTGGGGATCGGTGGGAAGGTGGTTCTAGGGCGATAGGTGGGGAGACGAGCATGTCCTCTGGAGGTACAATGTACTCGTCTTTAGCAGTCAAGGGTACCAGGAGGGGCTGTTGCGAGGGACTCCTGCATGTACTTTGCGAAACGGTTGCATGAGTTGAATAATTTGACGTTCCAACAAGTTGCGGTGACATATGCGGGTTGGCCATGAGAAAATCGTTTGCATCCACGACCCCTGGTGTCTGTTCCCTTTCGCCCAACAATGGCTCGGTGGTATTCTGGTCAGAGGACGAGGAGGGCGTGCTGGTGGTCGCGTCCACCGTGGCGGCTGAAAGTCCATGCTGAT